>BSBK01014152.1:0-41788 GCA_027943335.1 Chamaecyparis obtusa
CACGCCCAATATGGTTGAGGTGGATGTGAGCAATTTTATAAAATGAAAGAGCATTCTAATGAGTTACCTGGGCATATCACATAGTATTCTGATATCCATTCACATGGCTTACAAAATAAGGATGTGCATTATCAAATGCATTATGCACAACAAATAAAAAATGCACAAAAGTATAAAGACACACATGCATTGCAAAATGAGAATATGCATTATCCAATACCTCCTGCATAGCAAGCCAATCATGCACAACAAGTCAACCACTCATAGCGTGAATTTCATAATGAGCTATAGTATATTAATAGTGATGTGCAACCTTATGAAGACTATATGTTGGGTAAGAATAACGTTAATAGTTTGGGGGACTATGATATGCAATATCCTGGGATCCACGTGTAGTCTCAGGGTGCGCGTCATGTGCAACATGATCAACATGATACACAAAATGTGTATCATGGGAAAAGTGATCTACAAAAAAACAATCACCCACTAAGAAAGGATACACATAGTGGGCTGAGTGATGATAAGCATTTTCAAAATTTTAATTATGTCAAGCATCTACAAAACTAGTTTGGTGAGATGGGAGGAAGATTTGATGATTGTATGCAAGGTAGAAATAATTATTACTTGTAGACAGATATTAATTCACAGGAGCAGCACATTTTTTTCAGAAGGTGGTATGAAGATGTGCTACAACATGAAGAAAAACATGGCTTGCACATGAATAATAGAGGGAGATATGGAGATGAGTAGCCTGGTAAATGTGCTTATGGGTTAAGCAAGGAGGAAATGTATTATCAAACCTATGATGCACAACATCCCAATTTTCATGTGCATGGATTGAAAAATGAGGGAGAGCATGATGAATATAAAATAAAAGAGCAATCTAGAAACTTACGTGAGCAGATTAGCAATAACGCCCACACAGGTTCTTGCTTGTAGCTAGATGAAGAGAAATTTAAATTGCATGTCAATGTTAAAGGGGGATATGGAGGTTAATGAACACACAGGCGTGCATATGGTTTTTTGGATGATACGCATGAGCAACCACACTACCAAATGCAACAGATAAGAGATACTCTGAAGAATAAAAACATAAGTGGTGTGCAAAATAAGAATGTACATTATTTAAAACATCTTGTGCAACAACCTAATCACATGCATCAGCAAAAACATACTATATATCAAAAGATATATAATCACGTTGGGTAGTTTGAATCTCACACGCAACCTAAAAGCCTTACACAAGTAAATGGTAATACTCACCCTCAGCCAAAAGAAGAAAAAAGTGGTTGGCATGTTGGAGCTGGTAGGAAATATGAAAACATGCATAGTATGGGCAATAAAAACATTCATCCGAATGGTCTGGGGTAGGAAAAAATCATGTCGACCAGAGATGGAAATATTACACAAGGCATGAATAGTAATTATGATGCACAACACCATAATGCACATGGAAAATATGATGTATACTCACAGCCTTATGGGACTTTTACGCAGGGTAAAGGAGAGTTCCATCATATTGATATGTAGCCTAATGGATACTATACGCAGCATCATGGAGGACACCTGTAGGATAAAAATAGTGCTAGGGAACAAAATTACATTAATATGCATAGTTTATATGGTCAAAACAAATCAAATTATTTTAATGCAGAGGATAATATGCACAGACATGATGATATGCAAAACAAATATACTTGTTTTAATTATAGTTGTGAAAATCCTATGCAACCTCAATATGCACAACAACTGCAAGGTTCGGTTCATCCAAGTGGAGATCAAAACTAACATAGTCATCATCATAATAATTTGACATAGAACCATGCACAATAGTATGATATGGGCAGGAACCAGTAATCTGGGTATTCTAGACAGTAGCAACATTAGCAACTCAGAGGTATGATGCAACCTCATACACACCAATATGCTAATCAAGGAGGTAAAAATTGGAGAGGTAACCCTATTTTTTAAAATTGATATTCTTAGAATAATAATCAAATTAGAAATCCAGTTAATGTCATATTTCCAATAGTAAATGAAAGGTATAAACAATTGGATTTTTCAAATATTTTATGTTCTCCTGACCCAATACAAAATAAATTGAAGTTTTCTATTCCTAAATTTACTAGTGATGGATCACAATTAGTAGAACAACATGTAATTAATGTAAAAAATGTTGTACATGAATTTGACATAACTTACGAAGATGTGCTTATGAAGCTATTTGTGCAGTGTCTCAAAGATAGTGCAGATGAATGGTATTGGAATTTGTCTGATGAGTCTATTAATTGTTGGAAAAGTTTTATGAATTAGTTTATGGAAGAATTTGGGGATCATAGAGATCCATCTTTTGCATCCCACAAATTAACCAACATAAAGAAGAATGTGAATGAGATAGTGAGAGAATTTAACAAAAGGTTTAAAAGGGTATTAAATAAAATTCCAAAATATATTCGCCCTATGGATTCCTTTTTAATAGCCTTTTATTTGACAGCTTTTGATGTCAAGACAAATTATGAGATCAGGTCTCATAACCCAGCAACATTACAACAAACTTTTAAAATTGCATTAACTATTGAAAATAACAGAATAGCTACCGGGAGAGTGGATAAGAGAAATGATCCTAAGCTTTTCAACCCCACAACCCCAAAAAGGAATGAGGAAGGTGATAAGATGGATGAATTAGTGAGCTTGGTGAAAAATTTACAACCAAATAAAAGTCATTTTCAAACAGGAAAGAATGAAAGAAATTTCAACAAGAATGATAGGTGCAGGTTACAAGACATGCCCTATCACATTGAATTTGGAAAGATGGAAAAACTTTGAAGAAACAAATGGACACTCCATACCCACTTAAGAAGAATAATAATTTTATAGAGGATGAGCTTTGGTGTGATATTTTCAAGTTTCCCCACCCCCAAGAACAATGTCTTCTAGGACAAAAAATTATGGAAGAAGAACATTAGGGGTGTGAGGAGAGACCTATTGTAAATGCTTTGTCATCTACCCCTTTTTGGGTAGGAGATAGTGATGACTCCAAAGGAAATTATATGTTGAATGAAGGTTATAGAAGGTTAGGATACAAACAGGAGCAGCAAATTTTCTTAGATAGTGATGAGAATCTAGATATTAGAAGGACAACAAAAGAGGAAAAAGAGGCATACACTATGGCAGCAATATAATAGGTTCGTAGCAACTATCACCTAAGGAACATGACTGTAAATTTAGGTAATGAACATGCAGCATGAATGTTTAAAATTTTGAACAAGAATGGTGACATGAAGAAAGTAAAGGCAGATATCCCCAAAAGGAAAGTTGATCACACATTAAAGATAAGAAAACTAGTGGATAAGAAATGTAGTGGTAAGAAAATTTCTAACTGTACTTCATTCATGTCTCAAGCATTATCTTAGGTAAAACTTTCTATCCCTCTAATGGAAATAATGAGATTAACTAATTGCAAGAATGAAATGCTCAAAGTAATAAATGATGTTGTTAAAAAGGATTCAACAAAATAAAAGAATAATGAAGAACTACTAGTTATTTATCTAGGAACTTCTACTAATGAAGATGTTACTAAAGCTGATCCTTTCTTTTTGACTTTTTTGATAAATAATAAATTAGTTAAAAATTGTATGTTAGACTCTGGAGTAGCAGTTAATATCATGCCTCGTGGGGTAATGAAAGAATTAGGAATGAATGTGGATACTACTTATGGAAAATGCTATACTATGGATAATAGATTTGTCCCAATTATTGGAATAATGAAAAATGTTGAATTCAAGTTCCCTTCTTGTCCTGAAAAGTCTTATAAAATTGATATTATTGTTGTAGAAGTACTACCTAGTTACGGGATGCTATTATCTAGACAGTGGTCTAATTTGGTAGGTGGTAATGTCCAATTAGATTTATCTTATGCTTCTATCCCAATGAATGACAGGATTATAAGGATTGATAGGGAACCAAGGTCTACTTATATCATCGAAGATGTTGATCCAAGTCAAATTATGTACTTTTGCCATACTGACATGGAGAATTTTCAGGTAAGTATTCATAAAAATGTTGTTGAAAATACTAATCCTATTGAAATACATGCTAAGGAAAATAGTGATCTCATTTGGAAAATGTTTTTTGATAGGTCATGTAGAAAAAGTGGTAATGGAGCAGGTGTAGTTTTCATATCCCCAAATGGGAAATCTTTTAAATATTCCTTATTGTTGGCTTTTGATTGTACTAACAATACTACAGAGTATGAAGCACTCCTACTAGGTCTAAAAGTAGAAGGTAAGCATGGTATCAAACTTCTATCTATTTATGGGGATTCTGAATTAGTTGTATCTCAAATTCGGGATAAGTTTGTTACTAAGAATCATAATCTAAAAGGGTACAAAAATTAAGTTTAGGATTCCATAGAGTGTTTTGATTCTTTTTCAATAACTTGGATAGATAGGTCTGAAAACATTCTTGCTGACTTTATGGCTTAGCAATTAAGCATAATGATATCCCATGTGAAGATATTGCACAAGTAGAGATCAAATCAAGAGCAACAATACCTGATAACATTCATAATTGGCAAGTTTTTGAGGATGATAGTGACATCATAAAATTCCTTGCATGTGAAGAAAGGTATGAAAATCAGTTTATTGATTTGAATGCTTATGTTGAAACAATAGAAGAAAAGGATACTCTATTTGGAAGAGAAGTAATTCAACTAAAGACTAATAAAATCCCAAAGGGCCTTGTGGCATTAGAGAGAATGTTTGATAATAAGGATTCTAATAGTAGAATTAAAATTTATAATACTGCTATAGAGGAAGTGGAGAAGATAAATTTGGGAAATGAACATACCCATAAAGAGGTTTTTATTGGTAAGAAACTAACTCCTAAAATTAGAGTAGATATTATTGGTTTACTAAAAAAGTATAGACCTGTATTTGCTTGGTCTTACAACAATCTTAAGGCATATAGAGAAGATTTGTTCCAACATGAAATACCCCTAAGAATTGATGCAAAGCCTTTTAGACAAAGGCAAATACCAATCAATCTGACTTTGGTTCCTAAGATGAAGGAGGGACTTATCAAGATGAGGGATGTTGGTATTATCAAGCCAATTAGACACTCTACTTGGGTTTCAAACTTGGTACCTGTTAGGAAGAAAAATAGATATATCAGGCTTTGTGTGGATTTTAGGAACCTAAACACATCTTCATTAAAGGAAAATTATGCATTACCTAATATGGAGGCATTATTACAAAAGGTTACTGGGAATGAATTTTTATCCATGATGGATGGGTTCTCCAGGTACAATTAGGTGAAGGTTAAAGAAGAGGAATAGTATAAAACAACATTCACTATGCCATGGAGTACATACATTTATGAAATAATTCAATTTGGACTTACAAATGTCGGGGCTACATTTCAGAGAGCCATGTATGTGGCCTTTGGGGATTTCATTGATATTATTATGGTAATATATAAGGACAACACCACAAATTATTCCAAGAGGGCAGAAGACCATTGCAAGCATTTAGAATTTTTTTTCAAAAGAGCCCTTGAATATGGAGTATCCTTAAACCCAAAGAAGTGTCATTTTGGGGAAACTGAAGGTAAAATTCTTGGTCACATTGTTTCTAGAGGAGTCAGAATAGACCCAGAAAGGATTCAAGCGATAGATAAGATTCATATTTCTATAAATGTTAAGGGGATTCAATCTTTCTTCAGGTAAATCAACTTTGTAAGGAGGTTTGTCTCAAACTTTTCATAAATTGTCAAGCCTATTGCAAAGATGTTAAAGAAGAATGCAGTTCCAAATTGGACAGATGATGCCTTAGAGGCTTTTGCCAGCATTAAGAAAGCAATCAAAGAAGCTCTAGTTTTGAAATCTCTTGATTTCTAAAAACCATTTCAATTGTTCTCTTTTTAATCTTTTCACACCATTACAACAGTTCTATTATAGAAAAATGATGAAGTACATGAGCAACCAATACCCTTCTTGAGTAAAACTTTACAATATTTTGAGTTAAACTATGATATACATGAGAAATAGGCTTATGCATTAGTTAAAGAAGTAAAATCATTTAGACCTTATCTGGTTGGAGCTAAGATTGTGGCATATGTACCTAATGTAGCAACTAAGGACATTTTGAGGCAATAAGAAATCACAGGTAAAAGATGTCGATGGATTAATCAGGTTCAGGAATTTGACATTGAGATTCAAATCACTAAGTTAGTCAGAGGACAAGGGTTGGCTAAACTCGTGGCAGAGACAAATTTAGATGGAATCCGAATAAACCAAGTAGATTTGGAAGACTCGGAAGCTAGCATTGAACATTGTCCATGGTACAAAGACATAGTCTACTTCTTAAAACATATGAAATTTCAAGAAGGTTTAAGCAATAATCAGAAAAGGACTATAAAGTTGCAAGAATCAAGGTATGTACTAATTCAAGAAGATCTATATTGGAAAGATAATGATGGTATCCTTTTATTCTGTCTAGACACATGTCAAGTTGAGTCAGTTATAAAAGAATTACATGATGGGGTATGTGGCGGTCATTTTTTAGCTAAGACAAAAGCTTATAATATATTGCAAGCTAGGTATTATTGGCCCCATGTATTCAAGGATTGTTATGAATATGTTAAAAAGTGTGAATCTTGTCAGAAGTTCTCTGGAAAATTGAAATACAATGGTGCATTATCCCTTATTTGTTTACAAACCGAGGAACCTTTCAAAATGTGGGGAATAGATTTTATTGGGGAGATTTTAGATGCTTCAAATGAAGTTCATAAATGGATACTGGTTGCGACTGACTATTTTACGAAATGGGTTGAAGCTATACCTATGAGACAAGCTACAATTAAGGTGGTCATAAGGTTTTTGATAGACAACATACTTACCAGATTTGGAGTACCTTGCAAGATACTTTCTGACAATGGAATATGTTTCAGATCTAAGGAATTTTTTGAATTTTGCAATAAATATGGTATCAACTTATCATACTCTTCCCCATACCATCTCGAAGGAAATGGTCAAGCAGAATCAAGCAATAAGTATATACTAAAGATCATCAGGAGAATGTTGAGAAATAATAAGAAGGCATGGGATTCAAAACCAAGCTTGGCTTTATGGACATACAGGGTGACAATAAAAAGATCGACAGGTTTTGCACCTTATGAATTGGTTTATGAGAAACAAGCAAGGTTACCATTAAATAATCTCTTGCCAGTTTATAGATTCATTCAGAAAGAAGAGCTTGAGGACATAAATTTTAAGGAAGATAGGTTGAGCCAATTATCAGAGCTAGATGAGATGAGAAGAAGAGCACAAGAAAGAAATCTTTGACAACAACAATAGATTAAGACCCTTCATGACAAGAGAGAATCAGACAAGCCTTTCAAAGAAGATGATTGGGTACTAAAATGGAATGCAAAAGATCAAGATAAAGGAAAGCATGGTAAGTTTGACGCATTATGGCTAGGACCTTACATGGCCATCTCAAAGGTAGGTGAGAATTCATACCATTTACAAGATACTCATGAAACTATTCAGGAGTTCCCAACTCATGGTTATTATTTGAAGCCTTTTTTTCTCTTAAAATAGGAAGTATTCTCTAAACTTGTACATTATTTTACTTTATCTTAGCCTCATGATTCTTTTCTTACTGTGGTCTACTTCTTCTATAGATAACTAGACTCTCGCTGTATCCAGGCATGAATGCACATCCCCAAAAAGAGCCACTATTGACACCTGAAAATTCAGGTCCTAAATATGCAAAATATCAGGGAAGTATAATATTTGTTTTCATTTTCATGTTATTTCCCTATGTTAAAAAATTAAACAATTGAAAAGGCCTAAATAATTATCATTATTCTATTTTCATGTTTGTGGAATAAGCTTTTAATTATTTTATTTCAATAAATTAAATGCATGTATATTTTAAAATAAAAATAATTATAAAAAATAATAAGGTTGTTGGGTAAAAAAGGTGGCGAGAGGGAGTTGAACACTCAACCTCTCAAGCCAACCCTTTTTCCTACCTACCTACCCTTCTACCCTCTAACCAGTTAGTCTATTGTTATTCCTTGAGAGCCTTTGGAAGGGGAATTAATTTATTTACATTTTTGTGTGCAGGTGAGAAAATCAAGGCAAATTTTCACACAGGGAGTATATCTTATCAAAACAATTTTAATTTTCAATATGAGTATTCTTTTCTTATATATTATTCACCAGATTAGTTTCAAGAAAAAGAGTGGGGAGAGGGAGTTGAACACTCAACCTCTTGACCCATGCTCTTTCCTATCCTAACTACCCATCCTACCCTAACCAATTGTCCTATTGTATTCCTTGGGAATATGGGTAGAAAGGATAAATTTAGATTATTTTCTAATGTGAAATATCATAATATGGTAATTCATTTTGAAATGTGTTATTATGTTTATTTATTTTGAAATAATTTGAATGTTGCTAAAACTAAAATCATTTAATATCTTTGGCATAAATTTAGGTTTTCAAAATACTTAAATATAATATTTTACATTCCCCTATAGCAATTTTAGGAATCAATTATTAGGGTAAAAGGGTGTAATCTATTTTATGTTACCTTATTATTATATTGGATTTATATTTTTCACCTTTCTCATTTATTGAAAATATTAACTAGGTGACTTAAATACATATGCTCCTTTTATTATGTTTTAAATTTATTTTAGAAGGGTGCATAATTAGGGCTTTATTTTAATAGAGTGTTAAATTATTAAGTTTCCCTAAAATCAAAATGTATTTTTTTTTCATAGAATGGGTTGTGAAAGTAAATTTTAGTTTTACATTGGAGTGAATTACATAATATTAGGGTTGCTTTTTTAAATTCATCCTTTTTCTAAATATTAATAACCTTACCCTATGTAAATTATTTGAATTATCATTTTAGGGTAAGTTTCCCCCCCCCCCTTTTTAGGGTGAATTGTAATATTTACAACTATTGCATCCTAAATTCTAGAAACATATTTATATGAGATTAATATTATCACATATTGGAAAAAATATTTTGAAAGAGAAATGTGTGTTTAAATTTGAAAATAAATTTTCAATTAAAGCATAAAATTATATTATCTTTCCCTATTTTATATATTGTTATAAACAAATGGGTTTTAGGGTTTGTCTTATTAGTAAGATTTTTGTACTTTGGAAATTAAAAAGAGGGTACCTTTGATAGAAATTTTAATTCATATTGGTATTTTGCTTATGATTAGCAAAAGACATTTATATGCATTACAATGAATGTTCCTATGTTATGCTTTCTTGATAATTTATTTTGATATGTTATTAATTATTAAAATCAGTAAATTTTAATATAGGGATCATGTTAGAGATTTGAAAATATTATTAAATTATAATGACCCCTAAAATTTATTAAAATTTATCTAATTTTGGATTTGGTGTGCAGGAGTTTGATATCATAAATAGGTGATGACAATCAAGCAAATTATCCAAGGATGTGACAAATTCTATTTCAAATGTGGGAAAAGATTTATTCCTTTAAACTATATATATGGTTGTTTTATTATTTAGGGTTAGGATTAGGTATTCGTGAAAAGTTGTGAATTTTCACGGGAAACCTGTGAAACATATATAAATTTTAAGTCATTTAAAAAGAAAAAACAACATGACAATTTTGGGAAAAAAACTCTAGCAACTACAATTTGAACAATTATACAAAATTTCTAATGCCAATTGAGATAAGTTTTTTTCTATTTATTTGAAGTTATATGTTATTATTTTCAATTAGTCCTTCGGATACTCTATGTATCAGACTGTTTCACTATGTTATATTCCCTGGATATTATAATTCGAAGTTAATATATATATAACTTGAATATCAATTGTAAGATCTGTGTATCTTCTATTGTTCTTATCGGTCTCTCAGTTTGAGTTAAATTCGATAAGATTAGTTGTATAAATTAATTTGAATTGTAAATAAAGTGGAATTTTGTGGAATGATAGTCTTGCTTTATTAAAAGTAAGTTCTTAAAACTGTCTCTGATTGTACGTAGGAATGGAAATCTCTGACTCTAGAACCCAAATGTGCAATAGGCACTGATCTTATATTTGTTTGAAATTGTTATTTGGTTCTTATTTTGTAGTTCATAAATAAACCTGATTACTTTTTTAAAGCATTTGCAATTAGGGTTCTTAGTGATAATTCAATTTATTTTAGATTTTATAGATTTAAGCTACCCGAAAATTATATTGTTTTCTTCCAAAGATTATTTACCACTTTGGAGGGAACTTTGTCCATCTGTGCATGTAGTTGTGCACCATAAAGAATTTGACAGTTTAAGGTGAATTTAGGCCTACTAGCCTTGGCTTGATTAAGAAAGAATTGTAGAGGTACTAGTGTGTGCCTGTCAGTTGGCCAAATCCAAATCATCATATTTGGGAACCAACATAATGCACTAGTAATAAAGTATCTCAGTTACAAGACCTTTCCCTATTAGAAGCAGATAAATACAACCAGTACAAATCCCCTGTTGAAGTTGACATAATGTTTTATTTGAGGCAACAACCTTGTTAGGAGTTGATAAGATGTGATTTTATTTTCTTCAAGAATATTTCCCAATGCGAAGGTTAAATACACCTTCTAAAGGTTAAAACCACCTTCTAGAACCACTGATAACTAATAATGAGCTAACTAACAATAATTCATTTTCTAAAATATTTCCAATGAAGTATAATAATCACAATGTCTTCTTTGCAACCAATAGTCCTCACATCCACACCTTTCTATCCACACACTCTACGGATCACTTGTTTCAATCATTTATACAAGTTAAAAATGATTTATTAGGTCGGCACCAAATTTAAATTTCCTAATAAAAATGATTACTTAAAATCTTGTCAAGATACACATGGGATCTTGGACAAGAAAATAACAAACATCAATCAACCAACATACTCTATAATCCACAGATAATCTTCACACAAGGTAGAACATGCCACATCCCATAGGTCAGCACCAAATAAGACCTCACATGGTCACACACTATAGCTGACATCACCAAGAGTGCAATGATCAATGAATAAGGTAGATCATTCCTTAATGAGTCTTCTATCATATCCTGAATGCGCATAACATGAATCCATCTCACATCCAAGTAAATATAGAATTTCAGAGATGAAATTTTCCACATACCTTTGTTTTCGTTCCTATGACTAGTCTATACCAAAATTGTGGTAACTTATTTATCTAATTAAATTATTGCATGCAATCTTAGATATAATATCTAAACTTCTTTTGAAACATACATCCAAGCTCGCAGAGTCAGACATGTCATACATAGCATGTACAATCATGATGATTCTTCATGTCCCTATCTTAACCATTTTTACTACAACATCAAATACGATTTATCTTCTAAAATATATGTTTACATCAATGACAACACATGTCAAGAAACAATTCCAATACTCTCTAATTATATAAATTTCTTGAATTCTAAAATGATACCTTTTGGATTCCTTGTTACAAAACTAGAGATATTGATGTGACGTTTATACTTAAACATCATTCAACCAGTTGTGAGTTGCAATAAAAAAGATCAACACTATATTCAATAAAAATATGTAGCTACATATTGAGTATGAACATCCATTCAAATCATATGGGCAGTTGTGCACTGAAAGAGTAGAAACAATATGAATAAACTTGTATTATTTTAAAGGCCAAACTAATGTGATCTAATGTAATGATTTCTCTCTTGAGCTCATTGTTTTAAAATATCATGAAATTTGTCATTTTATAAACTTGGCTATTGCCTCTACTTGAATAAGAGGAGTCATGTATCACCACTGAAAGATTACAAACTCCTACAACCTATAATGATAAGTTACATTTTCCTGCTATTACATTTAAGTGGTCAACTCTCCTAAGTTTATCTCTCTTATTCTATATTTGAATACAAATAGATGATTCTTTAGTTCAGCAAAGGTAAACTCTAGCATAGCATTTAAAATAAATCATTTACATTTTATATTCATTTGTATGAATTATGTGGTAAGTGTGTGCTAAAATGTTGACACACTTCTATGAGTCATTATATCCAAGATTTCTCAAGAATAAGGTCTCAAATGGCGACTCATAGCTCTCTATTCATGGAGTGCAAGGGTTTGTAATGGAGGCCCTTAGTTTAGACCTAGTTTGTGCCCATGAAGGTACACCATAAGATGAGAGATTCAAAGAGGAAAAGCAAGAGTGATAGTCTCCATGATCATCAAATATGCATGCAAATGAAAATGGAAGCTTATTCTATATGATAAAAATGCATGAAAGAAAACTAATCTATGAAAGAAAATACACATGCAAGATTATTCTATGAAATGAAATATGTATCTAATCTAATATGAAAGTGCAAGAGTAATATAAATGGATTGCCATGGAAACATGAGAGAAGAAGACAAGAAAAGAGAAGTTGCAATGTTCAAGCTCAAGTGCTCAAACTCTCCTTCAAAATCGCTCTCCAAACCTGTAGCATAACAATAACATAAAATATGGATCCCTAAAATGAGAAGGAGAGGGCTCCTTTTAAAGAGAAATGAATGGTAGAGATTAAGAGGAAAAATCCAAGGGTGGAGAAAAAATTCTCATTTTGACTTTGGTGCACAAGATTCTCAAGAGGCAAAATCAATGGACATGGTTAAGAGGCAAAAAGATGTGTAGAAGAGATTAAGAGGCAAAAGGAGATTCCACTCATCTTCAAAAGTGTGCATTCAATGTGTAGACAAAAAGTCTTTTTCTTTTTATTTTAAATTTAAAAATTCCTTTTTCATGTGCACATAGGATAAGGTGGATTTTATTATTTATTTTAAATATTTTTTTTTATTTAATTAAAAGGGAGCATGTTCTCTTATGTGATGCCCAAAAGTAGGGTCAAAACACAACCAACAAATTTTTTTAAAAAGGTGATAAAGTTTCCTACGTTCATGATGCGGTTAAGAAAGTCTATGACGAGGCTTCAAAAGAATCAGGTGAATAACCTCAACAATGTTGTTTCCATAAGATACTAGCTGAGAATCAATAAGGAGAAGATCGATGAACAACTTGTCGATCGAGATTGTCGTTTGACGAACTAGAAAATTCATAAGTTGACTAAGAGGAAATGGTTGACTAAAGTTTACGTCATTCCATTAATAGGTCAATCAACTTTCAAAATAATTAAATTAAGTCCAATTCGATAAAGGAGTTTAAACTGTCCGTTTCCGAAATTATAGGATATACATGAATTTATTTATTAAACGAATTAATAAATTGGGAAATATAAACTATAGATCTGAATCAATAATTATATTTAATTATTATATAATATTAATTAATAATTATAAAATATTAATTAAGTAATATAGTTATTATTTAATTAATAAATTATAATATATTAACTATTAAATAATACATGCTTAAAATTAACAATATGGAACAAAATGGAATAACCAATTACTATAAAAATTACATTGCATAACATATTATCTTTCTACACTAATAATAAATCCATATATGCAAAAATAACAAAATATCATAAAATAATTCATAACTTTATTATCCACTAAACTAACTTAATAACTATCTAAACATCTAAATTAACTACTAACTAAACTAACTTTACTAAACTAGCCTTTTTTCCCTACTCCTAGCTCCCTAAAACCCATCACATCCCCCCATTCACACTTCCCCACACTATGACAAGGAAAGGGTACGCAGCTTTAAGAGGGGGAAGGAAAATGTTTAAAGTTTTAAACTTTCCCCAAGGTTGCGTGAGTTTGGGCTTGGAAGTGGTGGTCAACTTCCACCATAAATTCCAACATCTAATAAAGTATGGTGCAGATTTTTTTAACAGCCTTGTCCTTACAAACAATGACTCATCCTCTTAGAAATGCCTCCACTTACAAACTTCCCAAAGTCCAACGTGGGGTTAAGGATTTAATAGGTATTTTAAAATATATATTTTTTGTTTATATTATTAGAAACATCATCATCCTCTGCGTGGGTTTAAGAGTAGACAAAGAGATAAGGGGAAATTAATGAGGTAAGGGGTAGTTAAGTTTGGAGAGATATTTTATTGGATATTATATTAGTTTTTATATTAGTTATTAAATTAGGTGTCTTGTTTTATATTTTAATAAGACTGTGGTAAGGATTTTTGTATGGGATTTCTATCCCATACAAAATCCAGAGAGCAATTTTGCTCTCTTAAAAATTTGCTGTAGAGTGCTAATTTTTTTTTAAGCACTTCTAGTTCAATCTTTTTTTGAAAACTTATAAGAGTATGGCAAATGAAAATTTAATGATTTTTAAAATGGAATGAAGAGTTAGGATATTGAAATTAGATAGTGTTTCATTCATGAGTATCATAGTTTAATAGTAAATCTAATATTAACAATTCATTCATATTTCATAGCTGTTTCATCACAATCTTATAGAACTAATAGAGTGATATAAAACATATATACAGAGTTTATTTCCAATGTTCTTAGACAATTAAAAACATCTAATAGAAAACTACAATATTCCTATTTCATCCAAATAAGTGATGATAACAATACAATATAGAATCTATCAACTTGAAGAACTCATTGCAATAATTAAGAGAGTAATTTCAATGGTAGAGAGAGAGATAAAGATCTTTTAAGAAACATGCAAGGATTCATCTTATACATATTATGAATTACATAACATCTCATTATCTTTATTTCCATTGAAATTTACATCATCCTAGATTACAAAATAACATTGCAATATTCAAAATGATGCTTGCTTTCCTTTACATGAGTATCATAATAAATACATCTACTAAATACATCAATCTTTACAGTGAAAGATCATTATAGCAACATGCTTATCTTTCTTATTTTCCTTTCTAAATTTACAATTTACAAGTGCTCCAAAGAAAGAAGAATTACATCATATAAAATTTACAACAATGCATCCAAATCATGGAGTGATTTCCTCATTCAAAAACATCAAGGCAAGAATTTCTAACATCTTCATCTTCATACATCCATACTTCAATATCTGCAAATGAAAACAAGACAAGGAAAAGACCATGGGAGCTCACCTCCCATCCAAGGTCTCTCATGAGACCACCCCCGAGCTTGGGGAGATCACAATGAACAGGATACAATCACACACACACAAACACAACAAGATTATAAACATTGGCAAAATCCCAAATTCCCTCAAGCAGAAAACTAAGGAATTCCCATGAAATTTCCTTTGTAGGGTGTGGGTAGACAAACCATGGAGATAACCATTGCATAACAAAACAAGGCCACACATGGACCCATATTTCTCAATTACATACAAGGCACACATGGCCAATTTTCCCTCCTTATGCCCCCCATTGCCACAAGGGCTAAATGCAAGGTTTCTTGGGGAAAATCACTCACCCAAGTTCATCTTTCCCCACACATGGAGGAGACTCTACACATGGAGTTGCCTCCATTCCCACACCCCCTCTTGATTCCTCTTCCCTCCCAAGGGTGAGTGAATCCAAGAGTAAACAACCCAAAATCCAATTACAAGAATAACACATTTGCATGCTTGCTCTCACCATGACCAACCATGGGGAGCTAAAACACAACACAAAACAATACAAGCTTCCACCATGACCAACCATGGGAAGCCAAGAACATGATCACTATTAACAAACATCTCATACAAACAAAGAGAGCACATGATTTCCTACCTCAAGTCCAAAGCTATGGAAGAATTTTGTTGAGCCCTAATCCAAGCTTCAAGCTTTCTCCTCTAACTTTCTGGAAACTCTCTAAAAATAGAGAATGGGTGAATGAATCATCCTTAGCCAAAAATTCCTCTAAATAGGGCTTCTACACCTAACCTCATAAATGAGGTTCAAACATGCAAGTTGCAATTTCGCTCAAGAAGGAAAATGAATTTTTAAAAGGGTCCTAAAGTCACTTTTTGGCTTCTAAAGAGGTGAAAATACCCCTAACCCATGGGTACATGGAATGGGTTAACAAATTTTGCATAAAACTCTCCTAAGGCCATAATAAACCCTCTAAACCCATGTCGAGAAATAACATCAGAAATGGGGAATGAGACTGCATAAAGATTCCTATGGCAAAAAGGTGTGCTAAGATTTCCCTAACACTCCTAGCAAGTGCTCTCACACAACACACGACGTACCTTGATAACATTAACAATAGTGTCAAGCGACACTTTACAAAATAACATTTCACACACGGTACGTCCAATATCACAACACATAACATTAAAACACACAAACATTCAAATTACTGTTACGAAATAAATTACTTAACAACGAGGCCTCAGGTCTCTTAATAGACGGGGCCTTGGTTTAACTGGTTACCCTACGTTCAATGTGATTTCCCCGAATGTGTTTCCATGGTCCTTCCACCTGCAATACCTAAATGCAGCATCAGTAATTCAAGGAAGAAAACCATTAAAATAAACATATATGATATAGCGAAATTTAATCATTAAATTGCATAATTCAACTCATACTTCAATTGCATGTAATATTCAAGATTTGATTGCATATTTCAAATGAAATTCCATAACGTAATTTAAATATCATCAAGATCATCAGGTTCACAAAACATCATATAAAAACATAAACCAAATCTACACATCATGGATCCCATATGCAGAATCATCAAAAGAACAGTCCAACAAGTCAAACATAATATAACAGTAGTCGACAGAGTCCAAGAATCTCTGAAAGAAACATAATCAAAATGATAGGCTGATATGCATAACACAGGATCACTATGTGGGCCGAAGGTGGGCCTCACATCCACCCCCTCTAGGTATGAACATCCTCCTGGAGTTCATCAAAGAGGTGCGGATACTGGGCCCTCATCTGAGCTGCATCCTCCCATGAGGCTGTGACCTCATCATAGCAATCCCACTGGACCCTAACTTGGTCCAGCGTTCTGCCTCGAAGTACCAACGTCCGTCGAGCCAAAATGCGAATGGGCTCCAGAGCCAGCTGGCCATCTGACTCCACCTGCAAGGCATCCCAATCAATAATATGAGACTCGTCATAGATATACTTCCGCAATACCGATACATGGAACACATCGTGGATGCGTGACAGGCTAGGTGGCAAGGCTAGACGATAAGCAACGGGCCCTATCCTCTCTAGGATCTCAAACGAACCAACAAAACGAGGTGCAAGCTTAGAGCCCTTTCCAAAATGGATTGGACTCTTGTGCGGTCGCACTCTCAAGAATACTCTATCTCCCACAAGGTAGGCTCGGTCAATCCTCTTCGCATCTGCATACTTCTTCTGTCTATCCTGAGCCTCTAAGAGACGCTGTCTAATCAGGGTGACCTGCTGCTCCATATCTCGAACTAGCTCAGGACCAATAGAAACTCTGTCCTCGATCCTATCCCAACTCAGTGGGGTCCTGCAAGGTCTACCATACAATGCCTGGAAAGGTGGCATTCCCAAAGATGTATGATGCCCATTGTTATAGGCAAACTCCACAAGATGAAGACACTCCTCCCACCGGGTTTGATGATCCATAACATACATGCGAAGCATGTCCTCTAAAATCTGACTGACCCTCTCGGTCTGCCCATCTGTCTCAGGGTGATAGGCTGTACTGAAATTGAGCCTAGTGCCCAATGCTGCCTGAAGCTCTCTCCAAAAGGATGAAGTGAAAAGAGAATCTCTATCCGAGATGATCTTATGAGGTATGCCATGAAGTCTGACAATATCTCGTAAGAACACCTGGGCTACTGCGGGTGCTGTGAAGGTAGTACGAACTGGAGAAAAGTGGGCTACCTTAGTCAACCGGTCCACCGTCACCATAATAGCATCATGACGTCGGGAAGACATCGGAAGACCAACTATAAAATCCATGGATATAACCTCCCACTTCCATACTGGAATCTCATGCGGCTGCAGGAGTCCACCAGGATGGCGGTGCTCCGCCTTAACCCACTGACACTCAAGACACCTGGCCACTATCTCAGCAATCTACAATCTCATGCCAGGCCAATGATACAGCTGCCTCAAATCTGCATGTAGCTTCTTAACCCCGGGATGTGCTGCATAAGGTGCTCTGTGAGCCTCTAGTATAATGAATGCACGTAAATCTCCGGTAGAAGGTACATAAATACGGTCTCGATGACGTAAAAGTCCATCAGACTCTAAGGTATAACCAACATACTTCCCTTCCAAGGGTCTCTGAGACTGAATCATCTCACATACCTCAGAATACCACTCATCTTCCTGAAGATGATAGAGGATTCGACCTCTCAAATCTGTGCCTGCAGTCATAGAATAAATATCATGTCGTCTCCTGCTCAAGGCATCTGCAACCACGTTCTCCTTCCCCTTGATGTAGTGAACATCAAAGTCATACTCACATAAGAACTCCATCCATCGCCTCTGCCGAGCATTAAGGTTCGGCTGGGTGAATATATACTGAAGACTCTGATGGTCTGAATGAAGCTCAAAACGGTGACCTAAGAGGAAGTGACGCCAACGTACTAAGGCATGCACCACTGCTGCAAGCTCTAAATCGTGCGTGGGGTAATTGAGCTCATGAGTCTTAAGCTTCCTAGACTCGTAAGCAATGGCTCACCCTCCCTGCATAAGGACTGCCCCTAATCCATCTAATGAAGCATCAGTGCACACCACAAATTCTGCTGAAGGATCTGGCACTGCAAGAATTGGTGCACTGGTGAGTGCTCGCTTGAGCTCCTGAAAAGCCCTCTCACACTTCTCTGTCCACTCAAACTTCTTCCCCTTCCGCTGAAGGGAAGTGATAGGATGTGCCACTCTAGAAAATCCTTCAATGAAATGTCTGTAATAACCGGCAAGTCCCATGAAACTTCTGACCTCAGTCACTGTGGTAGGTGCTGGCCAATTCATAATGGCCTCAATCTTTGATGGGTCTACTGAGATCCCATCACCAGATATGACATGCCCCAAATACTTAACCTCTCTTTTGAAGAAGGAACACTTCAACAAGCTGCCAAACAACTGATTATCTCTCAAACACTGCAAAACCTGTCTCAGGTGCTCTTCGTGCTTCTTCTCATCCTTAGAATAAATCAGGATGTCATCAAGGAAGATTATAACAAACTTATCTAAGAAGGTGCGGAATACACCATTCATAAGGCTCATGAATACAGCTGGGGCATTCGTAAGACCGAAAGGTACCACTATAAACTCATAGTGGCCGTACCTAGTGCAAAATGGGGTCTTATAAATATCACTGTCTACTATCCGCAACTGATGGTACCCTGACTTAAGATCTATCTTGGAGAATACTCGGACACCCTGCAACTGATCAAATAAGTCATCAATCCTAGGAAGTGGATACCGATTCTTAATGGTAACCTTGTTCAACTGTCGGTAATCCATGCACAACCTAAGTGACCCATCTTTCTTCTTAACGAAGATCACTGGCGCACCCCATGGAGAAACACTAGGACGAATGTGTCCCTTCTCAAGCAACTCCTCAAGCTGAATCTTGAGCTCATTAAGCTCATTCGTGGTCATCCTATAGGGCGCTCTAGATACTGGCTCAGCTCCTGGCATAAGGTCTATGTGAAAGTCAACTGCTCTGCGAGGAGGCATACCAGGTAACTCTGATGGAAAAACATCTGCAAATTCTTGGAGAATGGGACGATCATCAAGAGAAGTCTCACTCTCATCCTCATCCCCTCTATCAATGATAGAGATAGAAAACAACTGACAACCCTTCCGCATACACCGCTTAAGTTGCATAGTGGATATCATGCGAAGAGATACTGGTCTCTGAACCCCTGAAATAACTGTAGCCATGCCGTCATCATCCAAACATTCTATCTTCTTCTGGCGGTAATCTAGCTTGGCTCTGTGGGCATACGGCCAATCCATGCCAAGTACTACATCATATGATCCCAACGGGGTAATCCTAAGGTCTGTTGAAGTGGTCAACTCCCCTAATAGGGTAGTTTAGAACATTCAATAATCATTGATCTCTTAAGGTCAATCATGACATCATAGATCTTTCCTATTAGGGTACATGATTACCCAAAGGATGAACTTCATAATACTAACACCCATGCAAAGCCACTTACAAAGCTATATGTCATAAAAAAAAAATATACATCACCATGGTTTGCCAAAACACCAACTTTCACCTACTCCCACTACAAGGAAACCAATCATTTCTATTATTCCTCATAGAAGAGCATGGATTTGATCTATCGATCCTATAGTACCTTCCGACATGGGATAATATCTCTTTGTAGGTGTTACCTCATATACACATGATTGGTGGGACTCTTTAAAACCCAAATGAGTACAAATGACATAGGACTGGCAGCAAAAGGGAATGCTCATAATAGTCACCCAAAAATAGATACAAATAATTCTCAAAAAGAAATCTATTTGCTTCAACTTCGAATACAAAAAATAAAAGTGAGCTCATTTCAATTAAAAAAAATCAATGGTGGCAACTGCCAAGATAAGAACTATACAGTTGGTGACAAAACTCAATCAAAGAAAGAGAAACAAATAAAAGTACCAGTCCAATACGTGGAAAGTTCCACCAAGAAGACAAACAACTCAAGAAGTCCATAAGAAAATTGAATCAACTGACACCAAATTCAAAAGGAGTACCCACCATAGAATACTGAGGAATTTCAACCTATAACTTACATATCCATAGGTGCTACAATCTATGCCTCGACTAGGGCACCATACTTTCATTGTCTGAAGCAATAAATAAACGAGTCTCCTTCACCTTACCCCGGTACTACAATGTTTTTCATAACATAGGTTACCATCGTCCATCTCCTATGATTAATTAGCCTTCCCAAGCTGCATCGTAAGTTCCCAATACTTCGAGAAGGTCCTAGTCTATACAAGGAGAAATTGTCAATGATCCTGGAGTGTTTCCATCGTATATATAATAAAAATATTTACATCATGGCATGGGCCCCACTATAACTTAATAATGTAAATCTTGCAAGGGTATAGAACACTTTTCCACCCCATACTGAAATGGTTAGGCCATTCTACCTAGTTTCTACATCACTCCAATGTTATAAGGGTCTGGTTTCTTCGAGGTATTCCCATAGCCATCCTAGGGCACCCACACACGATGATGTTGTTATGACCATTCCATAATGTACTCACGCATGCTCCTCATATACATAACTCAAAAGGGTTACTTATGCATAAACGAATACTTTCCTTGAAAAGCGTAATGGCACAAAGGTTCCTAGAGTTGAACTTGGCTCTGATACCAAAATGTGATGCCCAAAAGTAGGGTCAAAACACAACCAACAAATTTTTTTAAAAAGGTGATAAAGTTTCCTACGTTCATGATGCGGTTAAGAAAGTCTATGACGAGGCTTCAAAAGAATCAGGTGAATAACCTCAACAATGTTGTTTCCATAAGATACTAGCTGAGAATCAATAAGGAGAAGATCGATGAACAACTTGTCGATCGAGATTGTCGTTTGACGAACTAGAAAATTCATAAGTTGACTAAGAGGAAATGGTTGACTAAAGTTTACGTCATTCCATTAATAGGTCAATCAACTTTCAAAATAATTAAATTAAGTCCAATTCGATAAAGGAGTTTAAACTGTCCGTTTCCGAAATTATAGGATATACATGAATTTATTTATTAAACGAATTAATAAATTGGGAAATATAAACTATAGATCTGAATCAATAATTATATTTAATTATTATATAATATTAATTAATAATTATAAAATATTAATTAAGTAATATAGTTATTATTTAATTAATAAATTATAATATATTAACTATTAAATAATACATGCTTAAAATTAACAATATGGAACAAAATGGAATAACCAATTACTATAAAAATTACATTGCATAACATATTATCTTTCTACACTAATAATAAATCCATATATGCAAAAATAACAAAATATCATAAAATAATTCATAACTTTATTATCCACTAAACTAACTTAATAACTATCTAAACATCTAAATTAACTACTAACTAAACTAACTTTACTAAACTAGCCTTTTTTCCCTACTCCTAGCTCCCTAAAACCCATCACATCCCCCCATTCACACTTCCCCACACTATGACAAGGAAAGGGTACGCAGCTTTAAGAGGGGGAAGGAAAATGTTTAAAGTTTTAAACTTTCCCCAAGGTTGCGTGAGTTTGGGCTTGGAAGTGGTGGTCAACTTCCACCATAAATTCCAACATCTAATAAAGTATGGTGCAGATTTTTTTAACAGCCTTGTCCTTACAAACAATGACTCATCCTCTTAGAAATGCCTCCACTTACAAACTTCCCAAAGTCCAACGTGGGGTTAAGGATTTAATAGGTATTTTAAAATATATATTTTTTGTTTATATTATTAGAAACATCATCATCCTCTGCGTGGGTTTAAGAGTAGACAAAGAGATAAGGGGAAATTAATGAGGTAAGGGGTAGTTAAGTTTGGAGAGATATTTTATTGGATATTATATTAGTTTTTATATTAGTTATTAAATTAGGTGTCTTGTTTTATATTTTAATAAGACTGTGGTAAGGATTTTTGTATGGGATTTCTATCCCATACAAAATCCAGAGAGCAATTTTGCTCTCTTAAAAATTTGCTGTAGAGTGCTAATTTTTTTTTAAGCACTTCTAGTTCAATCTTTTTTTGAAAACTTATAAGAGTATAGCAAATGAAAATTTAATGATTTTTAAAATGGAATGAAGAGTTAGGATATTGAAATTAGATAGTGTTTCATTCATGAGTATCATAGTTTAATAGTAAATCTAATATTAACAATTCATTCATATTTCATAGCTGTTTCATCACAATCTTATAGAACTAATAGAGTGATATAAAACATATATACAGAGTTTATTTCCAATGTTCTTAGACAATTAAAAACATCTAATAGAAAACTACAATATTCCTATTTCATCCAAATAAGTGATGATAACAATACAATATAGAATCTATCAACTTGAAGAACTCATTGCAATAATTAAGAGAGTAATTTCAATGGTAGAGAGAGAGATAAAGATCTTTTAAGAAACATGCAAGGATTCATCTTATACATATTATGAATTACATAACATCTCATTATCTTTATTTCCATTGAAATTTACATCATCCTAGATTACAAAATAACATTGCAATATTCAAAATGATGCTTGCTTTCCTTTACATGAGTATCATAATAAATACATCTACTAAATACATCAATCTTTACAGTGAAAGATCATTATAGCAACATGCTTATCTTTCTTATTTTCCTTTCTAAATTTACAATTTACAAGTGCTCCAAAGAAAGAAGAATTACATCATATAAAATTTACAACAATGCATCCAAATCATGGAGTGATTTCCTCATTCAAAAACATCAAGGCAAGAATTTCTAACATCTTCATCTTCATACATCCATACTTCAATATCTGCAAATGAAAACAAGACAAGGAAAAGACCATGGGAGCTCACCTCCCATCCAAGGTCTCTCATGAGACCACCCCCGAGCTTGGGGAGTTCACAATGAACAGGATACAATCACACACACACAAACACAACAAGATTATAAACATTGGCAAAATCCCAAATTCCCTCAAGCAGAAAACTAAGGAATTCCCATGAAATTTCCTTTGTAGGGTGTGGGTAGACAAACCATGGAGATAACCATTGCATAACAAAACAAGGCCACACATGGACCCATATTTCTCAATTACATACAAGGCACACATGGCCAATTTTCCCTCCTTATGCCCCCCATTGCCACAAGGGCTAAATGCAAGGTTTCTTGGGGAAAATCACTCACCCAAGTTCATCTTTCCCCACACATGGAGGAGACTCTACACATGGAGTTGCCTCCATTCCCACACCCCCTCTTGATTCCTCTTCCCTCCCAAGGGTGAGTGAATCCAAGAGTAAACAACCCAAAGTCCAATTACAAGAATAACACATTTGCATGCTTGCTCTCACCATGACCAACCATGGGGAGCTAAAACACAACACAAAACAATACAAGCTTCCACCATGACCAACCATGGGAAGCCAAGAACATGATCACTATTAACAAACATCTCATACAAACAAAGAGAGCACATGATTTCCTACCTCAAGTCCAAAGCTATGGAAGAATTTTGTTGAGCCCTAATCCAAGCTTCAAGCTTTCTCCTCTAACTTTCTGGAAACTCTCTAAAAATAGAGAATGGGTGAATGAATCATCCTTAGCCAAAAATTCCTCTAAATAGGGCTTCTACACCTAACCTCATAAATGAGGTTCAAACATGCAAGTTGCAATTTCGCTCAAGAAGGAAAATGAATTTTTAAAAGGGTCCTAAAGTCACTTTTTGGCTTCTAAAGAGGTGAAAATACCCCTAACCCATGGGTACATGGAATGGGTTAACAAATTTTGCATAAAACTCTCCTAAGGCCATAATAAACCCTCTAAACCCATGTCGAGAAATAACATCAGAAATGGGGAATGAGACTGCATAAAGATTCCTATGGCAAAAAGGTGTGCTAAGATTTCCCTAACACTCCTAGCAAGTGCTCTCACACAACACACGACGTACCTTGATAACATTAACAATAGTGTCAAGCGACACTTTACAAAATAACATTTCACACACGGTACGTCCAATATCACAACACATAACATTAAAACACACAAACATTCAAATTACTGTTACGAAATAAATTACTTAACAACGAGGCCTCAGGTCTCTTAATAGACGGGGCCTTGGTTTAACTGGTTACCCTACGTTCAATGTGATTTCCCCGAATGTGTTTCCATGGTCCTTCCACCTGCAATACCTAAATGCAGCATCAGTAATTCAAGGAAGAAAACCATTAAAATAAACATATATGATATAGCGAAATTTAATCATTAAATTGCATAATTCAACTCATACTTCAATTGCATGTAATATTCAAGATTTGATTGCATATTTCAAATGAAATTCCATAACGTAATTTAAATATCATCAAGATCATCAGGTTCACAAAACATCATATAAAAACATAAACCAAATCTACACATCATGGATCCCATATGCAGAATCATCAAAAGAACAGTCCAACAAGTCAAACATAATATAACAGTAGTCGACAGAGTCCAAGAATCTCTGAAAGAAACATAATCAAAATGATAGGCTGATATGCATAACACAGGATCACTATGTGGGCCGAAGGTGGGCCTCACATCTTAATTAAATCAAACTTAGGATAAAATGACCAAATCTTATGAAATATTTGAAATAATTGAACTAATTATGATTTGATCAAGGAAATTGATTTGAATTGAAAATATTGCAAGGCATTGATTCAAAAAATTGATAAATTGATTTCGTCATTTGATAAATTGAAGAATGGGGACCCATAGTCTAGGCGACCATTTTAGGGTGCATATATTTTCCCCTCTTTGACAAATGTGTGATCTTTATGGGAACACATGTAGTCAAAGAATGTAGTTGAAGTGTGAGATCGATTTGGGATCACAAAACAACCCAGACGTGTGATCGACAAATAAGAACACATCAAGACAAAGATAAGCTAATTGAAAAAGACAAGGTCAACACCCCTGTAAATAGGTAATTGACATGTCCAAGATAAGAATCTCAAACAAGGTTGCCCCAAGCGAAGTGATTGAAAGGATTGATAAATTTGAATCAAGGATTGAAGTTTGATATGTACTACTCCCTCATGATCAAAATCAAAATGAGATAGAGGAGAAACAACAAATTGATAAATTTGATCAAATCAGACTAAAAATAAGGTTCTTGATGTAAGATGAAAGATATAAGAATCACAGAACCAAGGTAGATCATCAAGCATGAAAGATTATTCCCCAAGGTTGAATTAGAAGAAAGGAAGTGGGGTGAAAGTGAATGGAAGATAGAAGTTTGGAAGAGGTGGAAAGAAATGGAGAGAAGAAATAGAATTTTCCTTAAGAAAGAGAATGCCCTAAAATCAATCAACTATTTAAGATAGAAAGTTTCAATTGAGATCACGAAAGAAGATAAGGAAATGAATATCAAAATGTGACCACAGTTGATTAAAATGTCCACAAGAAAGATGAAGGAAAACCCTCTCAAAATCATAATGCATCCTAAAAATGTAAATTAACATGAAGTCTAACAATGCAAGCTACATGAAAATGCAAAGGTGTACTTGCAATAGAGCAACTGTAACATAGGATTTTGTGTTCATCATTCATTAGAGAATGTTAAGGAACTTATTTTCATCATTGGGCCATTATTAATGGACATCGAAAAATCACACAATCATCACTAGTCACAAGCGCAACTATGAAGATATGAATGTGATTTACATCGGATTGGAATGTCGAAAGATTCTAACATAAGCATCAAAGACATAAAGGTCAAGATGACTTCAATGTTAGCGTACCCAATTTAATATAGCGAAAGCATACTTGCATCAAGGCATAGATGTCGGGATGACCATAAGAACGGTTATGCAAAAATAGTCAAGGATGATGTCTCAAATCTCTTAAGTGTTTCAAGGGGACAAAAAGAGACACTCTAGAGATTCAAGACAACACCCACAAGTAGAAAGTAAATAAAAACATGCCCCATGCCCCAAGTCATCCAGCTATGCATACCGGAGAGACTTATTAGACAAGGACACTCAATGAAAATCAATAACAGTAAGCACACAAAGAAAAGATCATGACATAGCTCAAGTATTAGGTGTTGTGTTTACAAATTTAAGTGTGTTAACTGATATTGAGTTCCGAGGATAAGGATCGAATACTTGCAAGTAGGTAGGATCACATGACAAAACTAGGTAAGACCAAACTGACAAGTGTTGAAAAAAACTCGATGTTAGGGGTTGTGTTGAAAACCACAGTTGGGGTGGTGTTGAAAAAGACCATTTTTGAGGTGTCCTAAAGACTAACGCATCCAAGAGACCAAAGCTAACACAGTTATGCCCCCTAGACAAAGACAAAGACCAATTCCAAACCAGGTCAACAAGAACAAGGCATGATGGAGAAAGGCTAAGTGTCGAGGAAACATGCTAAGAAACAGGGGTGCAAAGGCCTCAAGTAGTGTCTATTTCCAGGTTTTCACCACTTGGATTCTATGCAATTTTATTTTTTTTAGGACTTTTAATTATTTTTTTCTTTTTTTGCTACCAAGGCGCCTGTTTCCAGGTTTTCACCAAGGCACTTTTTTTTATTTTTTTTAAATTTTGAATTTTTCTATTTTTTTTGGTATTTTTGGAATATATAATTTTTTTGGACTAAGATGATCATTTTTTTAGGACATTTTCAGATTTTTAGAATTGTTGACAATATATCATTTTTTTTTGGATTTTTTCAGGATCAATAAGTATGTACAAAGGATGGCCCCAGACAGAATGAGCATCATGGATAGAACTTCTTTAGGTGCAAGACATTGATAGGATTAGGGAGCTGCTCTCCTACTATTGCAGACAGTAAATAAGCACCTGACCCAAAAGCTATTGTAATGATGTAAGGTCTAAGCCAATTAGGTTCAAATTTTCCCTTTTGATCTCTATGCTATTGATTCTTAGGATTTTCACGTAGGACAAGATCTCCCACTTGGAATTCTCTAGGGTGAACCTTTTTGTTGAAGGCTTTGGACATGCGCTTTTGATAAACCCTCATATGGTCAAATGATGCTTGACATTTATCATCTAGAAGTTCTAACTCTTGAAGTCTCATGGCGTAGTAGTCTTCATCTATAACTAGACCTTTGAGGGAAACTCTAAGTGAAGGAATCTCAACCTCTAAAGGTAACACTACTTCAATACCATATGTAAGAGCAAAAGGAGTAGCCCTGTAGGAGTATGAATACTCTTTCTATAGGGCCACAAAGCTAGATTTATCTGTAAATGCCAATATCTACCATTCTTACAACCTATTCTATGTAGGATTTTAAGAATGGTTTTGTTTGATGCCTCTACTTGACCATTTCCTTGTGGGAAGTAAATGGAGGACCAATATTTTTTATTCTTGAATTTCTTACAGAGTTGTTTAAGATCTTTATTTTTGAATTGGCCTCCATTTTTAGTGATAATCATGGAAGGCACTCCATATCGATAGATGATATGGTTCAGAATGAATAGAAAGACCATCTTTCCTGAGGCAATAGAAAGTGGGACAAATTCTACCCATTTAGTGAAGTAATCAGTAGCAGTGATGATAAAATTGTGTCCACTTGATGAGTTGGGATGAATCTGCCCAACAAGATCAAAGGCCCAACACTGAAATGGCTAATGAGATATATAAGGAATGAGCTTCCTACCTAGAGCATGTATCAGGTTACCATGTTTTTGACACTTTTCACGTGACTTTGCAAAAGCTACTGCATCAATCTACATTGTAGGCCAATAGTATCCCACCCTAAGAAACCTTTGGGCCATGGTAACACCATTGGAATGTCCCCCACCGATGCCCTCATGGATGTCAACTAACACTTGGTTAGATTATTCCTTTTCTAAGCATCTAAGAAGTGTTCCATCTAGACCCCTCCTATACAAATCACCAAAGATAAGAGAATGGTGAGAGGCATTTTGGGTAAGGTTTTTGCATTCAGATTGGTTAATGGTTTCAGGGATAATGCCATCGTGAAGGTATGAGTAAATTGTACCATAACGGGATGACTCAGGACCAACAAGGGTACAAATGACATGACTTTCTTGGGATTCATAGATAGGGTGATGTAGCTCTTCCACCAGGAATTCAAATTTGGATTGATGTTCCCTTAACTAAAGGAGTGAAGCAAGTGTAGCCATAGCATCAACTAATTTTTTTTCTGCTCTAGGGATTTGCTAAAATGTAACAAATGTGAAGTATCATTTCAAGGAATCAACCATTTTCTTGTAAGGTACCAGTTTCTCAATTTTTGTTTGATATTCATGATTGACTTGGTTGATTATCAACTGTGAATCCCCATAGATGTGTAACTCTATGATTCTCTATTCTATGGCTATCTTAAGTCCATTTGTTGAAGCTTCATACTCAGTAATGTTGTTTGTACATGGGGAAAATAACTTGTAAGACTTAGGAATCGTGTACCCATGAGGAGAAACAAACAACACACCAGCTCCTGAACCATTTTGCAAAAAAGATCCATCAAAGAACATCTTCCATGTTCTTTCAGTCATATACATGAGGTGTTCATCTGGGAAGTCAACTTGAATAGGTGCATTATCTTGTATCAGGAAATCAACCAATTGATCTTCTATGGCTTGTCCTTTGATTGATTTATGCTCAATGTATTCTATGTCAAACTCTAAAAGGATCATCATCCATTTAGCAAATCTACCTGTGAGGGAAGCCTTACCTAGTAAATACTTGAGTGGATTTATTTTTGCTATGAAGTGTATAGTGTGTGCAAGCATGTAATGTCACAACTTTTGGGAAGCAAACACAACTGCAAGGAAAGATTTCTCAATGCTAGTGTAGTTAACCTCATATGAAACAAGAGTGTGACTAATGTAGTATATTGCTCTTTCTTTCCCATGTTCATCAAGTTGAGCTAGTAATGGTCCCAAGGAAGATTTTGTCCCTAAAATGTATAGAATACGTGGTTTCCCTAAGATAGGAGGGATTAAAATGTGAGGATTTGCCAAGTATTTCTTGATTTGATCTATGCTCTTTTGACAATCCTCATTCCAAACACATTTGACTCCTTTGTGTAAGTTCTTGTTGAAGGGTTGAGCTCTATCAGCCAACTGTGAAATGAATCTCCTTATGGATTGAAGACATCCTTGAACACTCCTCATTTGACTAATGTTTCTAGGATGTGGCGTATCTATGATTGCTTGGACTTTTTCATGGTCTACTTCTATTCCTTTTGCTAAAATGATGAATCCTAGTAGTTTTCCAGAGGTGACACCAAAGGCACACTTTTTAGGATTTAACCTTAGTTGAAATTGTTCCATGCAATCTAGAATGACTTCTAAATCATCTAAGTGTGTGTCTCTTTTCTTATACTTGGCCAAGGTGTCATCCATAAAATCCTCAATGTTTTTATGCATCATGTCATGACAAATGGTTGTCATAGCTCGTTGATAGGTGGCTCCTACATTTTTTAATCCAAAAGGCATAGCATTCCAACAATAGGTACCCCACACACAAGTGAATGTAGTCTTTTCTTGATCTTTAGGAGCTATCTTAATCTGATTGTATCCAGAAAAAACCATCCATCAAGGAATAAATCTCATAACCCGTTGTCATATTCACTATCATGTCTATATTGGGAAGTGGAAAGTCATCCTTTGGGCATGCTCTATTGACATCTCTAAAATCTGTACAAATTTGAATGGATTTGTCATGTTTAGAAATTGGTACAATGTTTGATATCCATTCAACATAGTCAATAGCTCTTATGAATCCTGCACCAAGGAGTTTCTCTAATTCTACTTTGACCAGGAGAGCTATGTGAGGATGCAACTTTCTCAATTTGTGTTTAATTGGTTTAACAACTGGAGCTATGGACAAGTGATGCATGATAATATTAGTGTCCATCCCTGGCATATCTGAATAAGTCCATGCAAAGTTGATCTTCTTTTTCTATAAGAACTTAGTGTAACAGTAGTACATTTGACCTTATTTTTGTACCAAAATTTTTCCCCATCAATTAAAAAGATTTAGGTTGGTCGGATTATAGAAGGAAAACTTTTTTTTTTTTTAATCCATTCTCGTGTTGGTCAAAATTTTGACCAATACCATGTAAGTCAAAATTTCAACCAACACAGACATAACTTTAAAAAGAAAAGAGATTTCATATTTCATTTCATTATTTGGTTTGAACTTGGAGTGTACAAAGTAGGAGCTCCTACGAGGGTTTTAACTATTATTTGGTGAGAGTTTTAGGAGGACCACCTATGAGGGTTGCCACTATTATTTGATGTAAAAGGAGGACCGCCTACTAGGGTTTCCACTGTTATTTGGTGTAAAAGGAGGACCACCTACGAGGTTTGCCACTATTATTTTGGTGTAAATGGAGGACCACCTATGAGGGTTGCCACTGTTATTTGGTGTAAAAGGAGGACCACCTATAAGGATTTCCTTACTTTGCATTTCTCTGGTATTGTTTTATGCTTCTATGCTATTGGTACTTGTTGGTTACCTACTTAGGGCCTGTGAGCAATGTGCCAGGGCATCATGTATTGTGTATTTGTTGGCACATTTTTTATCACTATATAAGTGTTTGAGATTTTGAAATCTATTTATATACATTGCTTCTATTACATTCATGAGGTACTTATTATGTTCTTCACATTACATGAAGCTAGGGCATCATTATTTTGTGTTTATCCTAAATTTTCTACTCATGAAAAACTCGTGAGTGATTTATTATTCATCCAAGGTGCCATTGTTACTTGTTGGTTACCTACTTAGGGCTCGTGAGAAATGTGCAATGAATAATATTGAGGCCCTTTGTCTCCCTGTCCTGATGTCCCAATGTACCCAAGCACCGATGTTACATTGGAAAATATTAACCTGAAAAATGTTTTATAAAGAATTAATTATGGATTTTCAAGGCATTCATAAGAACCCATCTTTCATTTAACTAAACAATTCATATTCATAAGGAGTAAAATTCATATGAACTTTTTAAATAAAGTGGTAAGTATCAGTTTTCCATTAAAAATTTAACTCAATAACTATGCAATTAATTCTTCATATAAAGTATCACATAAATCACTTGATTTAACATATGTGAAGAAACCATTAAAATACTTGACCATCAATCTCAGTTCTACCACAACTTTGTACAATAAAATTGAATAAATCCTTAACAAAAAAGTTTCAACATATAGCTATTTCTTTTAGAGGTCTATTTCTCCTTATTTTGTAAAACTTCTAGCCTATTGTTGAAACTTTTGTTTTTATATGTTTACAAGTCTAAAAGACTACATTTACAGATGGATTTTTTAGGTTTTGTTTATTGTGTTGTATATCTAGAAAAGTTTCTCTTTTGACTAGATTGGAACCTTCTCCTATCATATAGGTTGGTCCTATTATCATTTCCATATGCTTTCATTTTACTTTTCTTTAAAAAACTCATGATAAAAAGAGGTTTAAGAACCTGTAATATTCCTATGCAACCACAATGGGTAAAAGTGCTACAACTCAAATTGAATGGGGACACAAACTTCTCCACCCATTCCAACAAACACAACATCAAACCACACAACTCGTGAACATCTTTCACTGCTTCGTCATGATTCAAGCTGATAGTTGTCACTTGTCTGAATTTTTACTACTGTCCTTTTGTTTCTCTATTCTCCTTTGTGACTTTGGGGTCTTTTTTTATGCACATTAATGATAGCTAGTGTTGTTTGAAAATATTTATGTAATTATTCCACTTTCTAGTTTACACATAATTTTATCTTTTTCCAGGAAAAAGTTGTTTAGCTTATGATCACATTATTGAAAATTTATCTACATCATCACACCTCTGAAAATTGATCTAATGGACTGGTAACATGCTAAATATAAGTAAACGTGCTTATTCATACGTTCACTAATACCTTCAAGTTACAATGAAACATCTTCCAACTCTTTTATCTTCTTAGTAGATGCTTGTTTCTATCCAAAAAAAATCATTACTTCTAAACTATCCCAACTTGTTCTTTATACATATAGACCATGTGAATAACATGCTTTTAAGGTGCTTGGATTATTAGGATGGCATTGGAGAAAATAAAGGGCATCTATGCCATATTTTTGTATCTTTTAAGAGTGCACCTTCATGAATGCCTCTAATATCTTACTCATTACTAACCATTCATCAGACATCTTGACCTATGAAGAATCTTATTTCTATGACACTATCACTAGCATTACACTTCATGAAGTCTACAAAGTAATGTATTTGTTATCTCAAAATTTCCTAGTATGATACACATCACATTCCTCTCAAAAGAACCTATGGAATTGTCACTTGTTTGGCATTCTTACACTTATGAATCTTAATTTGAACCTCTCCTTGTAACCATATCCTTTGAACTGACCTACAACATTATTTATGTTCTTTGCATAGTGACATAAGAGCATGCATATCATCTATATTTGACCATCTCCTTGCATAGCTCATGATATTTCATTATCTTTATTGCTTTCATACTCTTTCATTGTGAATTCATTCCTCATAGTGCTCACTGACATAAGGTCTCATGATTGTGCTATCACTTCGTGTTGATCATGCCATATTTTTTTATGAATTTCTACTCATGCTTTGGGATGTCTTCTTTTTCTTAATGAATCTATTTATAAGCTAACTAACAACCCTTGCATTCCACTTGTACTTAAGACTAACCTTGTCACATTTTCTTAAGTCTTTTATATATTCACAAGACTGCTCTAACCCATATGAAGACTATCATCTATGCTTCTTTTAATGACTTCCCTCAAAAATCCTTTGTCACTCAACTGTCAATATGGAAACTTATGCAATAACAAAATCCATTTCCTATATGCTCTTTTCTTTAATAACCACACCTTCATTGCTTACTTGTCCATTGATAGATCTGTCAGATCCCTACAATTTGTTGTTGTTTACTATCATTGACTATAGGCTTGTTTAGGCCATCTCAACTAATAATTCAACAACAACCATGACTATTCCTTTGTTGTATTCCTGAAGCTGTCCTCAATGTATTGTGCCATGACATGGAATATTATCAAAATCAAAATCTTCACAATGATCTTCTTAAACCTCATTATTATTTCTTCTACCATCAAATTCCTTGGGTTTTTGAAATGACCACCCCTTCTCTTGTAATTTCTTTCATTATCACTATTATACATCATGAAACTTGTTTATTTGATTCTTAGTAGTGGGATGTCATGTTGTCTTTTGTTTTCTTTCATGACCAAAAAATTTGACACTTATTCTTCACAACTATTATTTTCCTTTAATATAATGCCTAAGAATCACTAGACAATGAAACTTAACAAGTAACTAACTGTCAATAGACTCTTCAAGTTAGTTGGTGGTTACAACCGGCCTTGACGAGGCTTATTTGTGGTTGGATGCATGTGTTAGAGGTAGAGAAGATGGAGGACCAAGTTAATAATTGATTCTAGATCATAACAATGAATGTAAACTATTTTCAAGTAATGAAAATGTAAATTCATTGGTAATCTGCCAGTCACTGCCTGTGAGGGTACAGTCTGACTATTCTATTGAAAAAAATTATTTTTATGGTTGATATGGATCCAAATGATTACTAGGGTATGGTGTTGCATGTCATTGGAGTTATGAATAGTTTTGTGCAGGTTTGAAAGCATTTTTGGGTCCTCTGGACGTGACTGTCCATGTACAATCAGGGTATACACCAGTCAAATTAGATAGATGCAAAGATTGGATTTAAGATTGTTTCCTTTTTGTGCATAATGAGTATGTTATAATGGTTTTTTTTTATCAATTTTAATCCATTCATGAGTGTCTAAGGGTGTAGAAGAAGTTGGTGTGTTGAAACACAACTAACAGTGACTGTTCTTGCACAATGCACCAATGAGATACCATGAGGTTAGGGTAATGAGATAGTACTTAATGTTTTCCATGAATGGAAGGGAGTTTTGAAGGATGGATTGTCATTATTTTATGTGTTTCAAATGTTCCTGAATGTAGTGTAGATAGTGAATTGGAAGAACATTCTCAGATTGCTTGGATAGCCCAATTTAAGGGTCACTAGAATTGGGCTCAGTCAAGGTCTGGATGATTGGTCCATTGGAGGACCATCTTTATTTGCATATAAGACCACTTTATGATTAGGATATGGTGTTAGATCCATTTTTGGGGTCTAAGAAGGTGTGGAAGGGTATCTTTGAGAAGACCCTAGGTTATTAAGCCCTAAAAGGAGGGTTTTGTGAATGAGACTTTAAAACTTGTTAGTGGTCCTTGAAAATGAAAAACTCTTTGGTTTTTTAGGGTATCTAGACTCTTATATGATAGAAAAGTCCTGGTTGAGTGTGGAGTTGGGTGTTGCTTTGGAAAAGGAGGCCTAATGGAGGGCTAGTCACAGAGCACTAGTCCTAGTATGGATAGTTGGTCCAAAGGAACAACATTTAATTTTATAGTATGTTGTATAACCCTAAAAAGGGCATCCAAATATGTGATTATCTTCCTAATTCTTTTGGGAAAGTCTGGCAAGAACCTTGTGCAATCAGTCTAGAAGGCTACTAGGAAACTAGGCTCATCAGGAGTGTGTACCCGGGTGTGAGTGAAATCTATTCCTCTTGTGTGGGCATTATATTCTTTGTACACTACTGACCTAAAAGTGAGTGTGAACACTTCCCCTTTTATATGGAGAAGGATATTGGTTTTTTGGTCAGCACCCTCATTTGTGAAGGAATTTTTTTTCCCTTATGTAGGCTATGAAAGATATTTGGGTTTTCTTCTTTATTAAACATCTAGGGTACAATTAGTTTAATATTAGTTTGACATAAAATATATGAAGGCTACTTAGTTTATCTTAGTGGTAGAGATAATTTAATTTTAACTTTGGTTGTGTTAACAAAACCATGTTGACTTTATTTTGTGGTTGTTTAACATGAGAGTTTGTAGATTAATAGGAGTTCACAGATACTAGTATGCCATAGTTGCCCATATATAACTAGTGAGATGAACATAACTCATGTAACTCATGCTAGTGTGCTTGGATACCTTGTATACACTATTTTTCATTAGACTAGACATTATCCAAATAGTGAGTATTTATGTAAAGTGCTATAACACACAGGCGGTCCTCCTTTTACACCAATTAATAACAATGACAACCCTCACAGGTGGTTGGATAATGTCTAGTCTAATCCAAGCACACTAGCATGAGGTACATGAGTTATGTTCATCTCACTAGATATAGATGGGCATTAATTCTCAATTGAATGATATGTTCCCATAAAAATGGGAACTCCTATTAATCTACAAACTCTCATGTTAAACAACTACAAAATAAAGTCAACATAATTCCTTTAACACAATCAAAGTTAAAATTAAATTATTCAAAAAAGGGTTTGTGTTTTGAGTTAATTGGTTTATGTAAATTTGTTTCAGCAACTGTTATCTTGATAAACTCTCTGTTTGGTTTCATCACCCATGTTAGTTTTGAGGTAAACAGTGGTATAATATCATTCAGGTTTTCTAAATTGTGGTAAAATTTTGTGTTATACCCGTATGGGTCAATGGAAAAGTTTTAGTCTCTATAACCTATGTGGATAGTTCTTTTTTATATCCCTATTTCATATTGGGCTTCATACATATTGTTGATTTCTCATTAAAATCTTAAACCTCATTTTGAGTTCTCTTGTCTATGATTATATGTCAAACCCTAATTTGAGTAAGGTTTTTTTGGAGTATGGTTAAGATACACTGTGTTAGTCTTTGAACTAATTGTAATGTAACCCTATGTCAGGTCATTGTTAAGTTTGTAAACCAGTGTTGTGTTTATGGAGGGTTTACTTAACAAGTTAACACATTGTGTAAGGGATGAAATCGTGACAGTTTCAGGATTATTATTTGAAAATAGTAAATGTTCTTGAAGACTATTTGTTAGAGACACTATTTAGACTTATTGGAGATAACAAAAGACATTGTTATGGTAATCTCAGAATAGAAAATGGTTATTATTTTGTTAAGGCATTCTTTTTGAAAACTGCTTTGTGACAGTTAGACATGATATTCAATTTTTGAAAAGGATTTGTTTTCAGATCAAAGGTGAAAGACTATATAAATATATTATTATTTTTCTCTGCATTGTAGAGAGTTTTACTGAAAAGAAATATCTTTCAAAAGATGAAAAAGGAATGTATTGTTTTATAATTTATTCTTGTTTCATTGCTCCCCATTATTCTCGTTTCAGATGGTTTTTATGCTAGTTCCATTAGTTGTGATTGGATATGCATTTTTATATGGCCAGCTGATCTCTTGGATGTGGATCATGTCATAACTGATTACATCATTTCTTATTCATTCAACTCTTTCCCATTCTCTTTGGCATATTATGCTACATTCTACTTGCACATTGTATGGTTTTGGACTATACATTTCTGGGACATCTACGTTCAATTGTTTTTTGTTTTCAAAATTGATTGGCCTATAATTTGGGTGGTGCCAAAAATAAATGATCAGTGGCTCTCTCTTCACAGTTCAACCTTCCATTCACATATGAAAATTTGATGCAGCTTGGGTTGATTCGTCCAATCTTTAGAGCATAACATACAAGCATATAAAATCAGAAGCAAAACAAGTATGGTGCGTTCATACTATTATTAAAAAGTATTAAATTAGAAGCAAAATAAGCAAGGGTATTAAAAAGAATTTCAGGAGAATATAGTGACTATTGTTTTTTTTAAAAAGTAACAAAGACATTATTACCTCTTGTATTCTATATTATATTAGCATGCACAAACTATCTTAGTGCTTTAATTATTAGGAAATAAGACAAACAATGGCAATGGAGATTATATGAGATAACTCTCTAACATAGAGAAAAAAATTATTTATATATGAAATCTTGTACAAAATGTTTACAAATAGATTATGCAATATCAAAAAATGTTGACATTTGAATAGATTAAAAAATATCAACAAAAAGTTTTGCTTGCTATTGTAGATGCTCTCTCTCTATAATTGTTGCAATGTAGACTCTCTCTAGAACTGCTGTAGTGTATGGTCTTTTTGGAGTTGTTGCTTGACATATATTTTATAGAGTTGTAGCTATCTTCTCTTGTGTGTCTATTGTTGCTTAGCACATATTTTTTGGAGCTGTCTTCTTCCATTTAAATGCTCATATTATTATTTTTTAACTCTTTTTTCTTCTCTAAAATTCTTCTATGCTATTCTTATTTTATTCCATTCCTTTTTTAATTTCCACCTATTAATATTTGATTCCCCTCAAAAAATCTTTGTAGACAAAACCAGACATTAGAAATTTGAGCCTTAAGAAAAGAAAAGAAAAATGAGGTAAATATTTCAAGATGGGATGTCTATAAATCCAAGAGATTTTGGGTAAGTTACAAGATGATAAAAAAATCAATTCTTTGACTCAAGGTTATTTATTTCTAACATTCCCTTTAATTTAGAACCTTTTCAATATTCATTGTATGTTTCTTGAACCAAACCTTATATTTCTAGAGTTTTTGTATATGACTTCCATAGTTGACATTGAGGTAGTCAAGACCAAAGAGATCTCAAAAGAGATGTCCAGTCTTGCACCAAAGAGATGTTCATTAACCCAACTTACAACTTAAATGAACATCATGTCACTCCTTCAAGTAAGCATCAACTCTTTGTCAGACAACATTGATGTTGATATCATTCTAGTAAACAATTATATGGCTTTACAAACACAAAGGTTCCTCTTGAAGTGCTTTGTCCACAAAAAATTAGGTGACATCAATGACAAACCAATACCATCACATACAAACACATTAGACCCACACAATTAGAGGATCATAAGTATACACAAAACATGAGAACATTTATGGCATGAATTTGAGAGAAGGGGGGAAAGGGAGTGTTGAGATAGAAATTAAGAGGATCTCAAGATCAGCTTGATGATCAACTGTAGACAGTTAAGAATAGAGAATGCAACTTGGCAGATGGAACCATAATCTCTAGTTCTAATGAAGCACATTATTGATTCAGCAAGAATCTCACTCTCCCAATGGCAATATGCTTATGAAATCCAAACATCATAGGAATAGGAGTCAAGACAAATAAATTTTTGTTGGAGTGAGCTTGTAGAATCTAAAATTCATTAATTATGGTTGTTTTCATGGTAAGAGACTCCTTGGTGACTATCTTAATGAGCCCTTACACAACAAGTACAAAATTTCAAAATATAGTGAAGGGAGGCTTCTAATCATCCCATGTTACACAAAATTTATAAATATTGGTGCTAAAAGACACAAGGTTCAATTCCAGTTTTGAAAGTATTGAAGTTGACTAATTCTAGCTCAGGTATTGTTAAATTGTCCTTGCTTCCCTAGAATGACATCTTTTTTCAAACCATTGATTGCAAATAGTTTTTAAGTACTTGAATCTACAATAGAACAATAGTGGTGAATGTATGATTATTATAATCATATGATTATATGTTATAATATTTATGTAATAAATGTAGTAACCATGGTGCGGTGCATTATTGATATAGGCTCGATGGCTCTTGTCAATGTGCCAAACTGTCAATGTGGTGGTGGGCAATGTGTGTTGAAGACTTCACAGACACAGAGCAACCCTGGACGATAATTTTAGTGCTACCCAAATAGAAAAAAAGTTGCTAATGTGTATATATTTAATGTTTCTTATGTAAATGCTATTCATTATATTATAAGAACTAATTTAGATTGGGCATCACAGGGAAATAATGGCTACAGATACTTTAGTTGGGTTGATGATAACTCATCTGCATCTATCCACCCATCTCCACTTATCCGTGATGAAGGATTTGAGTGCAAAACATGTCAGGCTAGGGAAAATGCCAAAAATTATATTTTTACGATGCCTTCTTTATATTGTAATTGCATATCTTTGTTGCAACCATATGTAGAGATGAGCTTAGGAATTAGTTAGTTTAGTATTTTCATATTGTAACTAATATTTTAATATGGATATGGCATAAATTCTCTTTGCCTCAACTACGCATATATATGGTTTACATATTTTTTTACAATACTTATTCATGTTATGGATCAGGTGAGCCCTAATCTACTATCAATCATTGCCATTTAAGGCTTATCATTGCCATTAAGGTTTACATTAAAAATTTGATTACAATAAGATCAATATATGACTAATTAAATAATTGAGAGAGTTTGGATCAACATTTTATTATAGAATTTAGACCTAGCATGAGAGAGAGAGAGAGAGGAATGACAAGGATATTGATGCTCTGCTTAGCTATTATCCTTGATGCTCTACTATGGCTAAGAGGAGCATCAAGGTTAATGGCTAAGCAAAACATCAATATCCTTGGCATCAATATCCTCTCACTCTCTCTCTCTCTCTCTCTCTCTCTCTCCTACTGGTCCTTTGGTGTGTATTAAACCGAATAGAATTTTTAGCATATTATTATCATTTTATTTCTTTGTTGTAAAGATGCCATTGGTTCAGTTTTGTAAAAAAAAAATTGTGTTAACATGCCATTGGTTTTGTTTTGTAATTTGTTTTTTGTTGTAAATATGTCATTGGTTCAGTTTTGTAATTTTTTTTCAAGAACAATCTAGCCAAGGGCTAGATCAATACTACTCACAATCTCATTGCCAAAGTGGCCAAAGACTATGTTAGGCTAATAAAATATGGGGATTCTCTTTACGCTACAAATATTTGAAGGTTACTGCACTTGGACAGATGTGTACCATTGTTAAGAGAGTTGGACCGAGTTTGGATTACCTCAAATAGGTGAGGCAAGAGTTCTATGGGTACCCTAATGTTAGCAAGAGTCCTTATTGTAGTTTGTAATAAGATTGATTTGCAACCACTAGAGACATTACTGGAAGAGGATGCAAAATTGGTTGCGGAGATGAGATCTAAGGTTGGGAAAAATATGGGTGGGTTCTTTGGGAATCAAGAGGGGGGGATGATGGCATGCTACTCTCTATGAGTTCTTTGAAGGAAGAAGAGGTGATTGCGGTGAAGAATGTGACATGCCAGAGGTTGTTGGAGTAGAGAGTGGAAATTAAGATGAAGTAGAAGAAGATCATTAGTTGTCTCAATAGGATTCATGTTGCAATGCCCAAGCTGTGAGATGGGAAAGACAGGCCCCCTTGTATTCCTCAAGCTATTTTGGATGCTAGGGTGCATGCTACCATGGAGGCCATGAAGCCGGAGAAGGATATTTAGAATGAAAATAGTGGGGTTGGAGTTTACTCTACAAGCTTGAAGAAGCGGTATATTTTGGCAAATGAAGAGTGGAAAGAAGATGATATTCCTAAGATCATGGATGGACACAATGTTATAGACTTTATTGATCTAGATATCTTGCAGAGGCTTGAAGAACTAGAGAGGGAAGAAGGGCTTAGGATGGCAGCTAAGGGTGATGAGGATGATGAGATGGGGAAGTGGAGTTCAATCCTAATGAAAAGGAAGCTCTAGCTATAATTAGTAAGAAGAAGAAGATGTTTATCGTCGAACACAAATTGAAGAAGATTACTGTAGAGAGCTGAGAAACATAAATGTAGATTTCACAATAGCTAACAAACATAATTGTAGGCATCATGGTCACATTTTTTTGGAGACAACATAATTGATTTGTATACCCAGACGATGTAGAGCAACTTCTGCTCCTCCGATTCCAAGTTGACACTGCGGGATCCAAAGACCATAGATAAGGAATAAATTTAGAGAGCGGAGGAGGGTCATAAAGACCAAAATAATATAGGAAAAACATCAAGTTAAATGAGGAAATTGAAAACATTTTAATGGGGATGTACAAGATCATGAGGGGGCCAAACTATGCCTTTAAGTGGCAATGAAAAATCAGCAAATCGGGGCTAGTCAACCTGACGTGAAAATTTGAACTACCTATCAACCTAATACCAAAAAGTTGTAAGAATAGAATCTGTAGGAAATTGAATTTAGTTTCTAAACTACTAGGCCTTTTCTAAACAAAAATTAATATAATTGGTGAAAAGTATAGATTTCAATCCAGCAGTACAAAAATTTCAGGAAAAAAATAAGTAGGTGTATGTCTGACCACCTTAATCATGATCAAATCATAATATATTTTTATAAGATTTTATATATAAGTAGTAGACTCATGCCCGAATGTGACACA
>BSBK01014153.1:0-60280 GCA_027943335.1 Chamaecyparis obtusa
AATAATATAAGACATCTCTTATGCATGTGATCTTGTGGAAGAATTCAATCACAAATTATCATAGGTCTTATGATAGAGTATTATGACATATTCCATAATTGACATAGATTCTCTTACAACTTCTAACAAGTGTGAAAACATCTTAAAATAGATGATTCCAATAAGAGAGTCCTAGTTATTTTGTTACTTTTGTAGAGGAAAAATTGTAAAAGTAACTTCTCTTTTAAGTGGTCCCTTTCACCATCGTTGGTTAAATAGTTTAACCTTTTCTGGATAAATTACTATCTACATTAGAAAAATAATAAATTAAAGAGTTTAAAAGGTTTATGGTCACACCTAAATCCTAATTTTCTGATGAAGACTATGAAGAGACCAAATCAAGGAAGAGACTATGGAGAGAGACTATGGATTTCTTTCTTTTGAAAGGGAGACCCATTACTTGTATATGATTTTCATCATCTCATTTATGGAGATGATTTTTTTCATGTAGGGTTTTCTCCTTTTCTCCATTTTTAAGGGATTAGTTGCATGATTAGGTGTGCATGGGTAATTAACATGGCCTAGTGTTAATGTCCAATTCAAAAATGCATTTCATCTTGCATATATCAATAGTATTTTTTCTCCCTAATTTTCTAATGGGGGGATGTTTTTAGATTAAAGTTTATATCCACAAAGGTGTAGTATCTTGATTCTTAGTGAAGGGATCATCATTTACATGTTATGCTTACTAACGTATTAGCTATCATAATTTATTTATCATAAAATGAATTTTGTAACTTATCATTTAATATTGTAGATAGGAGCATGTTAATTATCCTACGTGGAATTCTAGAAGATATACCATATCACTTTATTTAAGATTTTCTTTAGGCATTTATTTATTTATTTTTTTAAACCAAAGTGGGCATTTATCATTTTCATAGTGCATTTAATTTTTTTAATCCAGGGTATTTGTAATTCTACCTCATCACCTTGCTTATATAAGCAAGGCTCATTTGTAGACTTGTAGCAAATCAATATGAGTTGAATCATTTTCATATCTTTTCAATCTCACTATTCATGTAAGTTCTTGTTGCAACATTCTCTTGTGGGTTGGTATCTTTCTTAGTTGATCTTTTAAGTTTCCAACTTCATGATAGGTTCTTTATCATTCTAACAAGATGATGTGCAATTATAGAAACAAAGAAAATGAAAGGGAGGAGATTAAAACCTAGGATATGATGGTAACAAAGAAAAAGAAAAAAATATTGCCAATAGTCCTTTAAATATACATGATGTCAAATTTATATAACCTTAATAAAAAAGGAGAAGATCTTACAAGAGTAAACAACTACAAATTAATACCGAACAAAAAAAAAAAAACTACTACAAATTAAAATTTAGTGTTGGTCATATTAAAGATGACATCGATAATGAAACTTCGAACGAAGATGTTGCGATGATTGATTGAGTCAAATCATAGAGCATGCACGGAAGGAAGGGGAGTTCAAGAAAGGAAGGGAATAATGGAAGGAATTTCTTTTCCTCCCAATGAATAAGATGGATTGTCCTAGTGCCTAATCGAGGGTGTAAAAATCCCTAGGGTCTAGGGAAGTTGGATTGACCTATGTCTTGAGTATGTTAATGTTTTAGAAAATTAATTTAAAGATGAGATTAGCATATTAAGGATTAGTAGTGTAGAAGAAGCTTATAAATTTGTACTAAAGGTCGAAGAAAATATCTCTAAGAGATAAATAAATCAAGGAGTTGAGAAAAATCCTCAAGAGAAGTAGGACAATACGATCTTAGATGTGGTAACTAGGATATGTGGTGAGAAGAAAGTACTTCCCAGACTAGTTGCCAATAAGGGAGAGGAAGAGGAGATTAATCTAAGCATAAAGGAAACTTTCAAAGTGGAAGAGGATTTTGAGGAGAACAGTTCAAGTGTAGGAAATTATTCATAGGGAATTCAAGATAACCTCAAAGCTAATAAAAGTAGTCGAAGAAGAAAGGAAACTAGCAACCAGAATGCATAAGCTAAAGAGGAGTGTGTGGAAAGTGTAGCCTCAATAAATGTGGAGGAGAACCTAGTGATGAAGAATCCTTTATGGTGAGAAGAATTTTGCTTAAGCTAAACATGGTACAAGGAGTACTAGACTAGAGAAGAAATCAGTTTATAACTAGATGTAAGTCTAAACAAAAATACTAGAGTCATTATAGATACTGGCAACATTGACAACTTAGTATTGGGAGAAAAGGTTGAAAAGATAAAGCTCGGAAAAATAGAAGATTTTTCCATGATACTCAATACGTTGTGTCCTTACTAAAACATCTACAAGCATAATGGCGCTCAAATGGAAAATGGGTGAGCGTAAGATAAAAAATGGCTAAGGATTGGATATATAGGATTTGGGATGAGATCAAGTAAATAGTTAAGATTAAGAGATGAAGATCAAGGGTAGAGAATAGAGGAGCAAGCTCGTGTGCCTGAGTGCATGGCACATATGCTTGATATAAGGGGAGAAGAAGACTTAAGTATGTGCACATTGTTAGGGAATGGATTAGGTGGATATTAGCATTAGGAGGCAAGTGGAAATAGAAGAATAATTTGACATATGAGGGGGATAATTAAATAAATAGATGTATTTAATTAATTTATGGAAGGTGACTAAAGATGGATAAATAATTAAAGACAAATATTTATCTTGAATTAGAACTTAAGAAGATTAGAAGAAAATTAGAAAAAAATTGATTAAAATAATAGTATCATAATTTAATAATATAAACAAAGAAAACATTAGATAAAATAGATATAAATTCACAAAAGATAGTCAATTTTAGATATCTACCATTTTAAAGCATAATAATAATATAGTGACATTCAACCTAAAAAAAAATACAGCATGAAACAAGAATAGACTCACTTCCATGCGAGCAATAAACATTACATTGAAATTGTTGACAAAATACAATTATCAATATATTATAATGTAAACCACTTTCCTAGAAACTAACAATTTAAAATTTCCATCCAATTATGCCCCACTATCAGCGTGCCAATTGCTCATTGTAATAGGAATCCTAATAAGATAAGGACTCGGCTATCTTCCTGAAGGAATGCACCGCCGTACCGTTTTTGAAAAAATCGAAAATGCAGTGAATTTTTAAAAAAAATTCAGGATCTGTTCTTGTTAATTTGCTCATTCTGGATCGAAAACAACCAGAAATTTTTGAAAAAAAAACACAACATATTTACGGATTTGGAAAAAAAAAAATTCTCAGTAGTGGTGCATTCCTTCGGGAGGATAGCCGCCGCCATAAAATAATCACTGTTGGACGGGACATTAATTAGTTCAGACCCCCGATAGCTCGATGGCGTTGTAAACGGCGCGATAACTAAAATGCAGCAATCCCTAAAAGGTTTTGCTGGTGAGCACACTTTTCATGCACAATGTAATTTGGATTCGTTGGTGAGCACACTTTTCGTACCTCCCCTTCGCTTCCAGTCAGCACATCAGCTGAACCATCTTGACCATGGAAGACCAAATCTCTTAAAGAAAGAGCTCTGATTCTTTGCAAATAGTTTCACCCACATGCTTAATGCGGGAATCGGTATAGAGATCCTGGTCAGATGTTAAGAACCCTTCGTTATTCTCTAGATCGACGTAATATTTGTTTGAAATTATGTACGTAGTAAAGGGAGGAGCCACTAAAACCTTTCTATAAAGTTTCCATTTGGGCTGCTGGTATATTTCGAAGATGATGCTTATAAACTATTTAATACATTTGAATCAGAAATCGGTTACCATGTATACTGCGTAGGAGCTTGCTAATGCTAAGATATCTAAACCGGAGACAACGTCAGGGCAAGCAACTTCAACTTATCATAAGCAATATTAGAATTTGATTTATTGTAGAAAATGTCTCTTATTTATCAATTGATGACCTAAATGGGTTCTATAATGAATAGTTGATTAAGCATACCATTTGCTGAAGATTTTACAAATGGGGTTGCAAGACAAGGGGGATTGATCTTGGAGGAAAGTACGTGGTTAATCAAGCTTGTGTTGGAGTAGTGCTAGGATGGGCAATCTCCCACGAAGGCCCAATGCTTCACCTTTGTGAGCATCACCGCGATGCAATAAGTGTTAAGTGTTCCATTCATTCTCATGAAAGATGGATTCTTATGAACTACTACTCATGAAACATGGGTCAATAAATTTGACTCAAAAACTACATAGTTGAACCCTAATAAAAATATCACAATTTGACTTGCTTGGTAAAAAAAAATTCTACTTATCTTCTTACTATAAAATTCTCTCTCCATATTTTTGTTATATTGTCTTTTCATGACACTCAACATCTCTTAATGATAATGATAGTTGAAAGCCCCATAACATTTCAGATAGAACTGATCTATGGAGATGACCAGATAACTACTAACTCTTGCACCTTTGACAGGTCCAATGGTTACACTGATAGTAAGATATATATCAAATGATGATATTGTGGTATATTTATGGATCTCTATCCCACTCTATTTCTATATCCATATGTCTCTCTCTCTCTCTCTCTCTCTCTCTCTCTCTCTCTCTCTCTCTCTCTCTCTCTCTCTCTCTCTCTCTCTCTCCTCTCTCTCTCTCTCTCTCTCTCTCTCTCTCTCTCTCTCTCGTATATAAAAAAATTATTAACCATATTGTATACATAAATCAAATTAGTTATAAATAATAGTAACAAAAAATATATTTTAAATTAAATCTATTGATTTTTTTGAAACCTATAGCATATTACTTTCATTAAATTAATAGGATACCTTAAAAGTATATAAAACTAACATTTTTAATAAATTCTTGGAACTCTATAAATGTACTTTAAAAAAAACATTAATTAATTTTTTTAACAAATTAAAAATAGAATAAATTCTATAACTTGAGAAATACACTAATTAAATGCTTCTTATATATAAAATTAGTCATAGTAATATTTATATTGAAATTAATTTAATTTGGAATATGAACTTTATCATGAATGTAATACAAGTAATAGGAGGCCCCGTTACATTGAGGTGTTGAATGAGATCTTCGAGGTCACATTCATCCATGTGCTACAATGGTGGAAATCATAAATCTATGTGAAATTTCATATTGTTTTGGGTTTAATTTGGGAGAATGTATTACTATGATTATATAACGATGTATGGTACATTTTTATTTAAATTTGATTTCTTCTTTCATCTATTCATCTATTTTTTATGATTTTCTTCACATATTTTTATGTGTTCATCTTTACTTTTGTCCTATTTATATTTATTCTACATATTTGCACCATACTTCATATATTCATTTTTATTTTTTTTAATTTACCTATTTATGATGACTCTCTTGACATTAGTACTAATGCATGACCATTGAACAAATCACATTTGTTTATCTTTTTCATCAGTTTATACTATTTTCCATCCCTGTGATGATATAGATTATATTATACTTTCTTCTAGACTGGTGTTTTCTATCCACCATCCATCATTTTGACATGATAGACATAAAATCAATTATTGTAGTATTTCCCCTTATCATTCTCTTGTTGGCTTTAATGAAAGGGAAGAGGATTTACTTCCACCTTAGAAAGTAAAAGTATTTGGTGAAAGAACTCTAGAACAACATGTCTATTCCATGTAGAAATTGGTCTAGAATCGATTCACACTGAGGACGTAGGCCTATGATTTGGAGAATTTTATTTGTATTTAAAATTCTCCTTTCATTTTCTTTCCTTAATAATCCATTAGCACCCATAGATGACACGTTGGCATCACACTCAAAATTCCTGCCAAAATGTTTGACATGGAAGGGGCCTCTCCTTTTTGTGTTTTTCCACCCCACCTCATAATCAATAGTCCCTAGCTAATGATGTCACATCATGTGGTTTTTGTGCTGATATGAAAAGATTGGGTTTCTCTGTAAATCTTGGTGTTCTATGTATTGGTGTTTCCATGATTCAATGTTTATATCTATTGTGACTTTTTAATGTGCTTAACTGATGGATAAGAATTCATTATTATTGTTTCTTAATAATTTATTGACTGAGAAAAAGTTTGATAAAGTGTGTGGGAATAACTTATTCACCCCCTCTCTTAGTTATTTGGTCTTTTCAACAATTATACGTATCAATAGAATGTAAAGGATGAGGGCATAACAAAACTCACAATATGTAATCATAAAATCTAATCATGATAAGAATGATAATATATGAAAGTGAAAGAGATAAGAATGATATGTACAATATGATCATATGATATCTGATGTAGGAGTATCTGTGGGTTGTGACAATCTTGCATCACCGAAAAATATTCCCTTTTTGTTTGTTCTCAATTTGCTCTTGTTAGCTGACTTCTATGTTTTTAATTGTGCTCCTTGTTTTTGGGTCATTTTTTGTTGTGGACCTCAGGATAGGTTCTAGACATCATGAATTACTTATGTCTAGGTTTGCACCTCATTCTATTACTTCACAGTAGAGATATTTTGAATTTAGGTTTGGTTTATATGTTCTTCATGCTCTAATGGTCAATTAGATTTTTCTAATCTCGCAAAGAAATTTCCCTATCAATGAAGTTTATGGCTCATATCATGATTATCTTTGATCTTTGGTTGATGTTTCTCTTGGATCTCATGTCTTTCAACATCTTGGCATTGAGATCCTTATGATTTGGGTCTTGACCTATATTGTAGTATAACATTATTATGTTCTTGGAAAATGTCTTAGATCTTGGTTGACTTATGTATTGCAAAGGATCTATATATTGAGGCATTTGATCTTTGTTCAATAGGAGGAGTAGGATAACCTTTGGAAGGTTAGATCTAGGTTTTAGTTCCATATTTCTATTGTAATCTGGGATGTATGCCAAAAGTATGTAAACTACATGTTACAGGCCAATTTGATGTATATTCTTAAATCAATGATAATAAAAATATGGGAATTTGAATGTTTCTGGTTCATTGTTGAGTTCTTATTTATTTTGAGTAGATTTTTTCATTGTATTGAGTCAGGCTGCATGGTTTGGACCATCTCCATCAGGGAATATCCTGTCATGAATGCATCTTGTGGTATTATAGTAAGATTCATTCTTGTGATTGTAGATCTGGGTTCTTGAGCTTGTGTAGCCCCTTGTTGTGTTAGTTGTGGGGTGGTAGAGTGTGGATATATCCTGCAATAATTGAGGACTTTTGAAAGGTGTTTAGGAAGTGTATTTTTGATGATTTTTGAGTTGTTGAGGTATCCCATTGGTAAAAAAGTCACCGAGAAGAGGTAGGTTGTAAGGGTTTTTCAGTAGATAATTAAATGAGAGGTAATTGAGACCCTATATTTAGAACACCTAGATGAGGAACTTGCACTTGAGGATTGGGAGAGATTTCACCAAGAAGGATGAACCCTAGGAGGCTAGAGAATATGATGGAATACTTTAAAAATGAGATGAGGAATAAGATCATGGATGTATTGGTTGGGCTGCAAAGGAATCTAATATGAAGAAGCTATTCAAGATCTTGAAACTAAAGGGAATAAGGTACCTGCAGATGAAGAGAGATTATTGAGAGTTATGGTACAAGTAAGTAAAATTTATAGGATGGAGGTTTCTAATTCTTCTCCCTCATTATATCCAAAGAGTTTGATAGACTAGATTTGGGAGTTGCAAGACTACTTTGAGCTTGAGGATATCAGAGATCCACAGAGGGTTAGGTTGGCACATACAAAATTGAGAGGTCATATTGCCTTATGGTGGAAAGAGTTGTAGAAGGATAGAGAGGGGAATGATGAAATGAAAATCACTAAATGGAGGAAAATGATTAATATATTGAAGTATAAATTCATTCCAAAGGATTGTGAATTAGAATTATTCAAGAAGTTGTAGAAATTAAAGAAAAATGACATGAGTGTGAAAGAATACACTGAGGATTTTTACAAGATGACAATTAGATCTAGACACCAAAAGATATCTAGGTAGTAGGTAGCTAGATATATTAGTGGTCTAAGATTGGGTATTTAGGATTAGCTAAGTATGTTGAGCATTAATTTATAGTGGAGGATGTTGATCAATATCTACTAAAGGAATGAGATAAGCTAAGGAGGAGACAATCGAGTAATCCCTAGACAAAGGAGAAAAAAGGGAATAGAAATGAAAATGAGAAGAAGATAATTGAGGATCATTCAAAACCTAAGTGGATAAAAAAACCTGATCGGAGGGCACCTATAGAAGAAGTTGTAGAAAGGAATTTCCAGGTAATTTTTTAAAGTATGAGAGAGTAGGCATAGAGATTATGAATATCCCAAAGGGTCTAGAATGGGAAATAGTATAAATAATTATGTGGCACGTTAGGAGAAAATAGTTAAGGAGCTTTAGGAGAGCTTGGTGGAACTAGAGATGGAGGAGTCTCTTATTCTTATGAGAGTTTTGATGATGTAGACTAAGAAGGAACTTGAACCTTCCCAAATGAGGAGATTTTTGAGGACTGTATACAAATCAGGAGGTAGCTTTTGTAAGGTTATTACAGATAGAAGAAGTACCAATAATTTGGCATCAAAGAGATGGTGTAAAATCTTGGTTTGAAGATGTTGAGACATCTTAGTCCTTATAGTCCATTAACTGGTTTCAAGATAATCATGCAATGGAGGTAAAGGAGAAGTGTTTGGTGAATTTTAACATTGGGCCTTTCTAAGATGAAGTACTATGTGATGTTGCATTTATGAGTACCATTCATGTTATATTGGGTAGACCTTGGAAGTTTTATTGAGGGGCTATCTATGATTGTAGAAGAAACTTGGTCATAATAGAGAAGGATAGACAAAGATCTACTTTGTTTTCCTTGAAGGAAGAAGGGAATGGTGCAAGGAACTTGAGTCTTTTGAAGAGTTATGATGCTGAGAACCAGAATGCAGAGGTTATGCTAAAGAAAGGCTTGGATTTGAAGACGGTCTTGTGATTGGATAAAAAAAAGAGGATACCAAAAGGTGATAGAGGTAAACATGAGTAACAAAATACTATGTTGGAATCTTGTTGCAAAGGCGAATCAGAAGTGCAGAAGATTATAGGTGGTGATAAAAGTTATTTACTACCTTGTGTAGATGTAAGACATGAAGGATAAAGTGTTGAGTGAAATATGTTGATGGATTTGATTGAATGAAGAGAATAGGTGCCAAAAAAGAGAATTTTAGATAAAGAGGATATTAGGAACAAGAATGAGCATGCAATTTATGTCCCGAATCTTGTAAGATGTTCATAAGTTCCTCTTATGGAACATCTTCTTCTCACCAGGGGTTTCTGATACATGCGCATCCTTGGGTCGTTGGGGATCTTGGATCACCCAAAAAAACTCTCTTTTAGTGTGTTCTCATTTTCTTTTGGTTAGTTGCATTCTTTGTTTTTAGTAGTGTTCCTTGGTTTTGGGTCATTTTCTATTATGAACCTGAAGATAAGTTTTGTACATAATGAATTAATCATGTCTATGTTATCACCTCATTTTGTTACTTCATGGTGGACATATTATAAATTTATGTATTGTTCTATATGTTCTTCATGTTCTGATGGTCTATTGGAGTTTTCCAATCTTGTGAATTAGTTCAAAAATTAGTAAGCTTTGAGGCTCATATCACAAGGATCTTTGATCTTTTGGCTGATGCTTCTCTTCGATTGCACATCATTTCAACATCTTGGTATCGAGATCCTTATGATTTGGGTTTTGACCTATATTTTGATATTAAATTTCATGTTCTTAGAAAATGTTATAGATCTTGGCTGACATATGTGTTGAAAAGGCTCTATATATTGAGGCATTTTATCTTTTTTCAATAGGGAGGAATAGGATACACTTCGGAAGGTTAGATCTATGGTTTAGTTTTAAATTTCTATTGTAATTAGTCATGTATGGAAAAATTATGTAAACTACACGTTGTAGGAAAATTCGATGTAAATTCTTGAATCTATAATAATGTGAATGTGGGATTTTGCATGTTTCCAGTTCATTGTTGAGTTTTTATTGATCTTGAGTTTATTATTTCTACTATGTTGACTAGGGATGCATTGTTTGGACCATCTCCATTGGGGAATCTCCTGCCATGACTATGTCAAAATATGCAAAAAAGAATCATAGACATGAGGACATAATATGTGTAAAGTTAATAAGCATAGTGATCAAAGTATACAAATAAATTTCATGAATCATGTGGCATAAAATTATAAAATCACATAAAAAATAAATAAATAAAAATTGGAATATAGTAGACATGGAACTTCAGAAAAATTAAATTAAAAACACTTGAGTATGAGTCTAAAATGGATTCCTAACCATAGAGGTTAACCCTCAAAATCTCACAAAAAATAGACTCAAACAAGATTGTATAAGGTGAGGAAGTGTTATTTGCATTATCTCGAATGAATATGGTTTCAAATGTACACTTGAGATTAGCCTTTTAATCTAAAAATGATCTCTTAAAATATTACACATACAACCCAATCCACAAACAAATAACTATAAATTTCTCTTTGTATCCATTTATTCTTACCCCTTGGGAAAATAAACTCTAATGTTTAGACCACTATATTAAGATATTTAGGCAGCTATCCAAAAATCTAACTTTACAATAACCACTTTGGGATAGTCATTTATACATGGATATAGGATTTCAAATTTTCCTACTTTATATTTTAGCAATTGCATTATCCTTATATTTAATATTTTCAACTTTCAAAAATATTATTTTGGCAAATTCCTAGCTATAGGTTTTTTTGTTGGATCCTTTTACCCATAAGCAAATTGTCATTTAGTTACTATATTGAGGTAACAAGCTCACCTCTAATCTGAGGATTTTTCTTTACAAAAAAATGTGTCCTAATGGAATTCACCAAGAAGTAATTAGTAAAATATTTAGAACATATAAATGCATTAGTGAATAAATGTAATATCATCATCATGAATGATTGAAAAAAGAGTTCAAAAAAATTGTTCCATAAGTATCCTCTTTAACTTTGGATAACAAGAGCTAAGTTGTTTGACTTTTGGAGTTACAATTCATGATGTGTGATTTTTAGATAAAATCAATGGTAAAGCCTGCAAAGGTGATCACAAAAACATTCTTTCTTCCATCTTGGAAGATATTCCCGACTAAAGAATTTTGATATAATTTTTGTGTATAAGTTTCTTATTCAAGTTTATCAATTTTTCTTAGAAATTTTTTATTGCAGTTTGGAAAAAATATGGATTTGTATACAACATCATATTCCCATAGATGTTCTTGAAGAGATGCCAAGCAATCACCTTCCATTGGATAATCACTTATTCTGGTTTCCCTTAACATGATTTTTTTATGAATATTATTTATTTTCTGAAAGTTAAGGCATTTGATCTAGTTAAAACTAATGGAGGGGAGGTCTTACTTAATGAGTAATTTGTATGAATATTATTTTCTATATTTTAAGTGTTTGATATCTTGAATTGGAAAATTTGGCTGAAAAGTTAAACAAGTCTTTGCTAAATGCTTAACTTTTCATGGCCTAGAATGCAATGTTTGTGGGGGAAAGAACACAATTCATAGCATTTCTAGAGCTTCTTTGAATGGTAATAATAATTTGAATTTTTTAATATCAAGCCTCTAGATGTTTAATCAAATATTAATTTTAATTAACAACAAAAACTAATGTTGATAGAGAGATTGTTCAGAACAAGAAGAACGATATTGGCCACATTGTCTTCAATTACTCACCTCTACTAATAACTACATAGAGAATATGAAAGGTACATGAAGCTCTTTTTTTCTAGTACTCCCATTTTGAATATAGGTATTCTATGGACCAAGGGATTTTAGATTTTCATTGAACAAAGATGATTTGATTCATTTATAGGTTTATTTCATGGATACATAAATATGGTATGCCATCTTCTCCACTATTTTTGGAAGAATTTATAGAGCCTTTCAGCATCTTACTAAAACATGTTTCTCTTTAATTTTTTTTATTTTTTTTCTGTTATTCTAATTTCATTAAAATTTCTTTCTTAAGGGATGCTTTTTATGAAAGATGTTGATGAAGTGGTTTTCATTTTAAACTTTAAATTTCCTTGTTTGTTTTATATTTATATATATACTTTCCTTCTTGTTCAACTTTTTGACGTAGGCAAGATGGTGGATCCAATTAAGGACAGTCCAAACCTTGCATCTTCAGAACAACACAGCAAAATAACACAACACCAATTGTTTCAAAACAAATTATCTATTAACATGCCTGGTTGTACGGCCTTCCAAGTTAGGGCCAATTACAATCAATAAGTAATTCTACAAGATCAACAAGATCCAACACAACTCCAGCTAGTTCAGTCCTGAAAACCAACAAAAACTGATGGAAATGCTAAGGTAGATCTAAACTTGAGCTCGCAAGCCTCCAAGCAATCTCCTTGTCTCCAAGTTTTCAAACCACTAGCTCTGCTATTACTGTAACTTTCAGATAATAATCTAATCTACAAGATTACACATGATCTTTTCCACAACTTCGCTAATCTTCTACCCTCAGATCTTCTTTCATGATCTCTCTAAGTCATGCTAAACAACTACCCCAAACATCCCTTAAATATTAGTCATCAGCCACAAGTCGGCTGGATGAAACCATTAACTCCTCCAAAAAAATATTAAATGCAATACAAGTTGGCTCTCAAATAGCCTTACAATTAATAAATTCAACATGTCAACCTGTAACAACATCTGCCAACAATAAATGCACCAATTTGGCCAAACAAATCACACAGAACTCCAGTCGGTAAACCAGAACTACCGAATGCCAGAGAAACAACTGAGCACCAGTGAAAAAATTGACCAAGCCAAGCAACACTGACCAACAAAGGCATTACCAAGCACTAGTTCCACCGAGCAACAAAAGTTCCACCGAGTTCCTTCAGTGACCAAGCTTCCTTCAATAACCTAGACCATTAGTTAAGGCTACAACTAAGTAACACCGGCCAAGTAACACACCACCATGCAAATTCACTGAGGACCAAGAATACCCTTGCATCACTTTTTCATTTTGGATTCAGTTTCAAATAAAAAAAGTGGGCATGATTAGATGAATACCTAGTACTTCGAGTCTTTAGTGAATGCTCAATGCCACCTACCAAGTAGAAAATAAAGAGGAACTAGTTAAAAATATATTATCTTCAAGATTTAAGAAGGTCAAGTATACATGAACAAAGGAATTCAAAGTATTAATTGGTAGAAATAAATTGGAAGAGGTTTTAGTGTTGCAGAAGGGGAGGAAAAATTAATCTAGAGATGGAGGTGGCTACAAAGGAGTTTCAAGAAGTAGTGCAAGAGATATGATAGAAAGCAATAAAGATGCAGTGGCCATGGCATTGATGGAAAAATTATCTATGCGAAAAATTATTTATAGGATAAGTAGAAAGCCCAAACAAACCTTAGTTACCCTAACCCTTTTCCTAATATAGAAAAAAATCAGAAGAAATTTAAGTGAAATGATGATGAAGAGGGCTTGAAGAAAATTGAGGAAAATATTGATTGAGGAGGCTGAATAAAATTAATTTAGTTAGATTTTTTATCAAGGCATTTGATGTAGAGCATCATAGGAAACCAACACAATCAGAAAAACTCACATAGATCCTCTTGATCCAAACTCATTTAAATGTGCCATCAACATAATGGAGACTCAAGAATACATAATAATTAAACAATAATTACCTCCAAAGTTACTCATGTCAGAAGGTAAAGCCTCAAGGCCTATTAGGCCTTGGTAACAAATGCCCCATATTCTCAATGTCTTTTTCCAACCATAACAACAACTTACCAAAAAATACACTTGGAGTGCTCTGCAACTTCCTGCCAACCTTCAAATTCAAACTGTCGATTCCCATGCCCGCCTCCCCTGGGGGGAATCTTCCCACCTTGCAGATCTCCAAACGGGACCCCATGTTGGTCCCGAGACTACTACCTCTAGCACGGGACATGTCGCGAAAGAGTCAATGGAAGGACCCCAACGGGTGTCATCTTCGGTCGATGCCCCTTCATCCCCGCCAAAGTCTAGTTGGAAAGGTGCTCACATTGGTGAGGCCCTGAATACTCTAGAATCTCTCATGGTGGACTTCATTCAGACTAAGGAAGGCATTGAACTCTCACTCCTCGATTCTGTGGTGAGCAAGACTATGGCTAATTTTTAGTTGGTGTTTTTGGGTTGATTCTTCAACTTCTGACCTACCATTGAAATGGTCAGGAAATGGGTGGCTACCCAATGGAAGATTAAGGGGTCTATCTTAGTCTCTGCTATGACTGGTGGGATCTTCCTCTTAAAGTTCAACACTCTGGAGGATCTGGCCTTTGTTTTGTCATGCTTGTGGGTATATGGTAAGCACTTCCTCACCCTGGCAAAGTGGAAACCTGGGTTCAATTTGGTGACTAAACTGAGTAGGATGGCTCCTGTTTGGGTGTGCCTCCCTGGTCTTCTACTTGAATACTAGGATGAACAAGTGTTCGGGTGGATTGGTGACTCCTTTGGCACTTTTATTATGATGGATCAGGTAACCCGCTCTATGTCCCGGTTGGTGTTTGCAAGATTCTATGTTAATGTTACTCTGAATAAAACTCTCACCAACTTTGTTATATTGAAATCTAAACTGCATAGATGGACCCAACCTCTGGTGTATGAGAATGCCACTCTCTTCTGCCAGAAATTTGAATCTAGGGGCCACACCAATGAAGCATGCAAATCCTCTCTACATGAAGCAAAAAATAAAAATAAGGATAAGGGAACCTCCAAGGAGCCACCCATGATAGCAAGCGAAGAGAGGGAGAAGACTAGCCCCCCCTAGTGGTTGAAGTACTGGAAAACCCAGAGGTAGAAGAGGGTGAGATAGTCTCCCCCTAGAGAATGACATGGTGCTCCCTAATCCCAAGGTTCCTAAATCCCCTCCAGTGGTGGTGCCTTTGGAGAACCCCTCGACGGCTACCCCGGAGACAAGTTTGATCAGTCATGTTGAGTTGGAACAACCTACCATTGTGGTCTCACTCAAACTAAAGTCCCCTAATGATACTTCAAAACTTCCTCCACAATTGGAGGAAAAGAACTACCCTTCCTCACCTAGTTCCCTCAGTGATGATTGCTGTGGAGAGGATGATAGTGGTGAATAGAAAACACAAAAAATGAAAACTAAACCCAAAAAGGCTGATGTGGGGCTAGGAACACCCAGAGGGAGGCCATCAGAATGTGCTAGAAGGTCAAGAGGGACTACAAGGGATGTTGTGGCAAGTAGGCAGTAAACTTTAGAAACAAGTTTTAAAAATAAGAAATGATTTATCTTTCTTGGAATTTTAGAGGTCTTAATAGCCCCCTCAAGAAAAGTGTTGTTAAACAATACATTTTTTCTCATAAAATGGATATTTTGTTTATCCAAGAAGTTAAGATGTCATTCAATAATTTTGCCTCCCTGGCTAGCAGTCTCTGGCTGGGTGCTGAGTTTTTTTACTCTGAAGCCTTGGGTGCTTCTGGGGGCATTTCCACCCTCTGGAACCCCAACACTATTGTTGGTGAACCCTTGGCCTTCTCCCCGAACTTCCTTGTTGTTACCTTTAGGAAAAAACACTTGGTTTGGCACTTGATTAATATATATATGCCCCTATACCCGGACTGGCAGGTTGTCCCTTTGGAAAGATTTATCTATTGTATGGATTAGGACACTTCTATGACTTTTATGGTGGCTGAAAACTTTAACACCCCTTGTACCCCTCGGAAAAGGGGAAAGGCTTAATGGACTACTCTAATAGTATGGGGGACCTTGCGGAATTTATCTCATACTCTAGTCTCTTAAACATTGATCTGAAAGGAAATCCCTTCACTTGGTCCAACAATCGAAAGGGCTCCCATCTCATCCAAGTGTGGTCAGACCAGTTCCTGGCCACCTCCTCTTGGGACTTGTGCTTGACCTCCACTTTGTCCTCCCTCCCCCAAAATACCTCTAATCATAACCCCGTCCTCCTTTCCTAGTTTGACTCCCCTAGAATTGGTCTGACCCCTTTCAGATTTGAAATTATGTGGTGCTCCCACCCCTCTTTTAGGGACTATCACAGCCCACAAGGGAACCGGGGAAGAGAACAAAGATTCTCTTTGTAAAAGAAAACCTAAGTAAAGTTTTATGAAATTTTTTGAATTTTTAAAAGAAGTGCATAAACAAAACATAGTTAACTTAAATTTCTCCAAGGTTCCCTTCTCATTTAATGCACAATTCATTTAAGTCCATTAAGTATACTAACAACAATATTTACTTCTTAAAGAAAACTACATCATATTATTTGAAGATTCTTTATAAAGAAATATAAGGTACTTTCATTTCAATTTGCCATTTAAATCCATCTACATTCCTAAGTATCCTTTATGAACAATATAACTTTTAAAGCAAATAGAATCATCTAAATCATTTGATACATTACAATTATTACATTTGATTTTTCAATAGCTTTTCACTTAATCAATAATAATGAAAAACATACTACTTAACTTGGAATGTTACAAAATCCCTTTCTTTTCAACATACATCATATACATAAAGTTTGTGCTTTCCCTTTTTCCTTTCTCCTAAGTCCACCCTTTCCAATTACATCATTCTGAAATACATTAATGATTACATTACATTAATCTCCTATTGGGAGTAACAATAATTTTACATCATGAAAGATAAATAGAAGTCTTCATTCTTCAAAACTGGAACACTATGCAAGCATGAATCCTTAAGCACTGCATCCGCAAAAGGTACCTCAATAAAAATATTTACCACCCAACCATGTGGATACCTAAAAGGCCCACTCCCCTGTGCTAGGAGATAAACACCAAGGTCCACAAAGAAGGAATAGCTAGGCCATACCTAGGGTTGGGTAACCTTTCCCAAATAGCAAAAAAAGAAGATCAAAGTATAAATCTTTTCCCAAAGGTTCTAAGGCTTGGTAGAAACTCTAAGCAACAACCTAAGTGAGTCTCATTGCATAGCCCTCACCCCTTGGGTTGTCCTGGTACTAGCCACTCCGGGCCCCGGCCCCCAAGTAGGAACATGCGGAAGCAAATGCTTTTTGTATAGACAAGCGCCATTCGATCGTACCTACAAATAGGAACCTTCTCCCACTCCCATCCATAGCCTTTACTAGCACTAATGGTATGGGTGAGGCATATATTAATCTTTTTAGTGCTTGAACCCATTCCCATAAGTTTTAATTAAATTATCACTTGTTAAAAACAACTCTCAGGCGGTTATCTTGGTACTAGCCACTTAGGGCCCTGGCCCCACACTGAGAGCCACTCACTTGGTGTTGTTAGGTTTTCTACCCTTAACCCAAACATCAAAAATACATCATACATGTAGAAAACACATCATAAACACATTTGAGAACTGCATCAAAGAATACAAAATAATAAGATAGTCTAGGGATGTTTAAGAAGATTAGGAATGTTTAGGGAGGCCTAGAATGGTCCTGAACCTCCTAGACAATCCTAAACCCTAATCATGTTTCCTACACACATTATAACCCTATTTAGGCATCTAAATACACCATGTAACCTCCATCAAACAAGTAATGATCACATATAGTTTATACAAAAATTCCATAAAGTTTATACAAAAATTCCCTATAGTTTATACAAAATTACATATGCCTAAAATTTAACTAAGTCTGATATTTTCTTGGAATCTCAAAAATTAGAAGTTGCATCTTAATTCCAATGAAGCTGAAACCTATCTCAAAATTCCCAGAAGGTACCTAATTTCTTTATACAAGTATAACTTAAAGTATCAAACTTATACTTAAATGTTATACTTGTATAAACAAACCCTAATACTACTAACTTGGTAATAATACTAACTTGCTAAATAATACTATAAACAAACCCAAACAATACTAACTTGGTAATATTACAACTCAGTTTCAATACAAACCCTAATCCAAACATGGGAATAAAACAACGTAATACTACAACTCAAGAAAATGACAGGGAATCTCTAATGACTGAAAATGCAATCACCAACTTGAGAAAATGATAGAGATCAAATAGTTAACTCAGCCAAATGCCAGATATCAAAACAATTAACTCGGGATTCTATAACCCTAATGCAAACACGCACAATTCAGAATTATGACAAAAAATTACATTATGACAACAAATTACACTATGACAGCAATAAAAAGAACACAACTGGCATAACAACTTATAATTCTAAAAATGGCTGACAAAACTAATACAATAATGTGTAAACATTCAACAATAATACAATAATATAGAATATAATAATGTATCAATTTTCTACAATAATACAATAATACATAATACAATAATGCAATAATGTATAAACTTTCTACAGTAATACAATATTACAATAATGTATAAACTTTCTACAAATAAAGACATATACAAAAGCATTCCAACAACTCTAACACCAGCATCCATACAATAAAAGAGATTTATCTCTCAGGATGGATTCCAACCTGGAGTCCTGCGGAGACCAGTTGATGAAGAAGAATCTAATCCTCTCAAACTCTTCCAGAACTCCTTCAAATCATTCAGAATGCAAACTCCAGCCTCTACCCGAATCAACAAAATACCAATCTCAAATAATGGATTCTCTCCTCACAAAAAAAAAATAATTTCCTGCAATCTTATTATTGTTTCCTCTCAAATGAGCTTTTATCCAACACCCTTTCAGACAGGAAATCTTTCCTGTATATAGAATAGAGGAGGTGGTTGCACGGGTAATCCAACCGATGCAAGCATCCCAACTATTCATCAGTTAATAGTTAGGCTTAAATAATATTATTAAAGCCTTTCCCAGAAGAGATATAATTATATTTATTTATTACCAAAATCTAATTTATGTTCCTTTTATCTAAGGATGATAATAGTATTTATTTTTTTACAACACATTTACCAAATCATTAACTTATCTAATTATTTATTAATATAATGCAATAATTACTTACTCGCCAATAATTATATAAATATATGTATGCATATGCATATGTGTGCACCCATATGCCTATGTGTACATATATTATTATTATAAATATTATTTCAAACATAATATTATTATTATAAAACATATTATTTATTCATGCGCTAATCAATATTCTTTACAAAATATAATAGTGATATATATAAGATGAAACGTATCACTATTATTAAAATATTTATTACTATTATTGCCATAGACATTTTGTTATTATGAGTATTATAAAATATTATTAATACCATAAAATTATTTATTATTGATATTAAAATCACATGCTAATTCATTTCTAACAAGATATGCTAGTACATAAGTAGCTACTAATAAAGATAAATTACTAAATTATACCCTCAAATGAACAATAATTCACATCAATAATCTACTAACAAAATTGAACATACCATGAAGACAATTAGAGCTACCATACCCAAAACCTCATTCTCAAAGAATGCAAAACACAAGAAACTAGCTACAAGATCCACAAAACCAATAAACTGAGAGATCACATAATACATCCACACAAGGGATTGCGGGAACTCCCCACCTAAGGATAAAAGGATTAGAAGTAGAATTTCTTCCTATGGGACTTGATGATATCTCTGTAACAACAACAACGATCGAGGATTTGAGGGATCACTTAGACCTGTGAAGCCAGGTGGAGATGATACCCGGTACCTGCAATCCTGCATCACCAAGATCGATACATCGTGTGGACCTCAACTAAGTGAGTAACTACGACTTCATCCTGAGTCATGAAAACACATCAGACACATATACATGAAACATAAAACATCATGATAATGGTTAGATTCAAATCCTTGGGTTAGCTCCATAAAACATATAAAGATAGATGGTTTTCTCATTTCATAAACATATAAATGATAAGTATAAATGAGAATATCAATCATCTGATAAACATATCATCATCCACAAAATATAAATGTAAATGTATAGCTCTAGCCATCATAATAGAATGTCCAAATCATAAAATCCAAGTATCACCATAAGAGAGGGTATTATAGGGACCAAGTGAAATCCTAGTGGGCCACTCCTATCAAAGGCACTGCCATGTTCAAGATTGCCCAGAAATTGGAGATCATCAGAAGAGAGGTTAAGGGTTGGAGTAAATATAATTTTGGTGACTTCTATAAGGAGAAGAAAGAGCTTACGGGGACCTTGGACTCCCTCCAAGCCTAGATGGTCATTGTGAATATCCACCACAAGTGCAAATGGAAGAAGAAAAGGCTAGGCACAAGTGGCAAGAAGCTCTAAAAAGAGAATAAATCTACTAGAAGTAGCGTTCTAGGATCCAGTGGCTTACCGAAGGAGACTGAAATACGACCTTCTTTGAAAGATCTTCTAGTAACCACTAAAGAAGAAACACCATTAATACAATCAGGGATGACAGAAGGAATGCCATTACTGAGAAGGACAAGATTAACCAAGTTGCGGCCAACTACTTTAGGGGATTATACTCTAATGCTGGACATATGTGCCCGATCAATGTGCAAAATCAGCTTCTCGATCACATCCAATGTGTTGTTACTCACAGTGATAATGATCATCTCACTGAACGTATTTTTGATGAGGAAGTCAAAGTTGTTATCTTTGATATGGGGGCCTATAAATCTTTAGGACCTAATGGTTTCCCCCTGACTTTTTTTCAAGAATATTACGATATTGTTGGATTATAAGTTTCCTATGCTACCAGAGACTTCTTTAGAATAGGGCAACTGCTAAAGCCCCATAACAAGACCTATATTGTGTTGGTCCCTAAGAATGAAAACCCTACCTCTATGCTGGACTTTAGGCCTATCAGTCTATCTAACATGTTTTATAAGATGCTCACTAAGATCCTGGTCAACAGAATGAAGCCCCTCCTAGATAAACTAATCAATCCTAGTCAGAAAGGTTTTGTCTTGGGATGATAGATCCTAGATGCAACCATATCCACTCATGAAATTATCCACTCCATGTATAGGAGAAAAGCACCAGAATGTACGCAAACTATGAGCTTCTCTGTAATGGTCAATAGCTCCCCGAGCGGCTTCTTCCAACCTGAAAAGGGTCTTTGACATGGTGACCCTCTCTCTCCCTATTTATTTATTATGGTGGCTGAAGTCCTCAGAAAGAATCAAACTATGATCTATTCCATGGGAAGAATAAAAGGAATCAAACCAACTTCCCCTCTACAGCAAATTGTTCTAGAAAAATTTGTGGATGAATCTTTCCTCTTTGGGTACTCATTAGTGATTGAAGCTAGATAGTGGAAGTACCTATTGGAGAATTATGCTTTGGCCTCGAGATAGTGCATCAACTACCAAAAAAGAAGACTTTTTTTCTTCAACACTCCCATTGAGACCCAAACTAGAGTGCTTCAAATATTGGGTTGTCAGTCGGCTTCACTCTCCTCTACCTACCTAGGCCTCCCTCTCACTATGAAAGAGGCCTCCCAAGATTTTTTGGAATTCCATCTTGGAAAGAACTCATAAAAAGATTGCTAGATGGAAAGGGAAGATTCTAAGAAACACTGGTAAACTTTACCTAGTGGCTTTTACTCTCTAGGGAATTCATGTCTACTTTTTGTCCCTCTTCAAGATCAAAAGAAACATGGTGGATAGGCTGGAAAAGATTTAAAGAACTTTTCTATGGGAGGGCTCTGAAGAGAAAAAGAGGATGTCTCTAGTCAATTAGGAAATGGTTTGCCTTCCTAAATGGTTGGGCAGTCTAGGCATTAGATGAATTGGCTTACTGAATAGGGCCCTCTCCACGAAAGTGACTTGGAAGCTCATTGAAAGGAAAGTAGATTGGTGCAGGATAATGGAAGCTAAGTACCTTCAAGGAAACCCTTATGGGATGATGTACCAGGATAAAAACCTCGCCATTGGTTCCAAACTCTGGGAAAACATTTGCAAATGCAAAACCATGCTATCTAAGGGTGTCTTATGGCAACTTGGGGATGGGAGATCCATCCATTTCTGACATGACTCTTGGATCTAGAATTGCACTACCCCGAGTGGAAGGTTTGACCCCCTTATGAACTACCTCAGACCTAACCTTGGTAACAGAGCCTCCAGCTACATATCTGAAGGGAGATGGAAGGATATAGCTATTCTGGTTAGAGATAGACTAGAATTAGAACACTTGGCTAATGAGCTTATGGAAATCTTAGGGAATGCCAGGATTCCTTCATTTGGGCCCCCACCCAAGCAAGAACCTTCTCAGTTAAGACTACTTACAACATCTTTATGAAGGAAGAGAATAATCTGGGCGATTTGAATAAGGTGTGGATTCCACACCTTACTCTGAAAATCAAAATTTTCTGGTGGACCCTTATGCATGGTAAAGTCTTAACTCATGAAAACCTCATAAGAGGAGGGTTCTCCCTGGCCAACAGATGTGTCCTCTATAAAAAGGAGGAGGAAACTATGAACCACCTATTCATACACTATGAATACTTTGCTAGTATTTGGTAGGGAGTTATTGGAAAATTGGGGGTCCCCTGGGTCCTCATAGATGATGTCCACCAGTGGACTGGTTGGCGATCCCCCTCCAATCACCCTCTCCTCCAGCTTTTATGGTAGCTTCTTCCCCCTTACATATGCTTGACTATCTGGAAAGAAAGGAACAACATGATCTTTAGGGAGACTGATTCCTCGTCTGAGGCCTCTCTATGTTTGGGCACCAAGCTCCTATGTGAGAATGTGAGCTTTACTAGCTAGAAACTCCCCTTGGCACCCCCCTCTTCCTAGGAGATCAAAATGACTGATAATTGGAATTTGTTGACTGGCTTCACTAGGTTCGACAACTCCAAGTTGATGGCTCAGAATGCTACTCGATGGGTTGCCCCACCCATTAGCTAGACCAAATTAAACTTTGATGGGGCAGTGAATAACCTCACCCAAGGTGGGGGTGGAGTGCTAAGAGACCATCATGGTGATTTCCTTTTGACTTATGCTAGGCTTCTAAAAAATAGTACTGTCAATCAAGCTGAAGGCACAACTCTCTTATGGGGTATAAAATTTGCCATCTCCATGAATATCAGACTATTGATGATCAAGGGGGATTCCAAAGTGATTGTGGAGGCTATCAAATAGAGTTCAAGTGCTTGGTGGTGGCTGAACACCATAATAATGTAAATTCGGGAGCTCCTCAACAACCTCCAAAATACAACTATTTCCCAAACCTACAGGAAAGGAAATGCGGTGGCAGAATCTATGGCTTCCATTGGGCTTAAGTAAGCTAGGTTGGTTAAATGAGAGGAGGTTAGTGAGCTACCAAAGGAGACCTAGTGGCTAATCGGGTGTGAAAAACATGACTCTAACAATGTTTAAAATGAGCCCAGTTATTGCCAATATTTTTGAGGGCCCCACCTTGATTTCATGTTAGCTTAATTTGATGATTACTATACTTATAACTATGTATGCACAAAATCTTATAAAGGTTTATAATTTCCTTTTGTGTGAGTACATTTAGAAGGATAGCTCTCCACATCAATAGGTAATTTCAATTACCAAGGACACTAATGCAAAATATGGCTTAACTTCTAATTATTACGCCTGGAGATCCACTGGATCACTAGTACATTTGACCTTATTTTTTGACCAAACAATTTGACCAACAAATAAAAAGGTTTTGTTTGGTTGGATTATAGAAGGAAAGGTTTGATTTTTTTTAATCCATACCCATGTTGGTTGCAATTTCAACCAATACCATGGAGGTTGAAAGTTCGATCAACACAGGCATAATAATAATATAAAAAAAAGGTTTCATTTCTCATTTCATTATTCTAGGCATGACGAATTTGATCAAGGGCAACACGTGAAGGAGGAGAACCTATCTGTAAGGTAATTTTCATTTCCTTTCGTTAACCTAGATGTCAGGGAAGTACTATTTGGAATACAAAAGATTCACAATTCAGAGTATGTTCCTTTTGTCTTGTCTTGTTCTATTTGTTGCACTATCATTCTTGTGATGAACAGATAGCTTATTAACCTTGCAAATTCATTTATACATCTTCATGGTGAAATTATTTTTGATGCATCCTCGGTATTTTTCATTCATTTTTTAATCTTCTACAATCACCACTTGCCAGTCCATTGATGCGCACTATCCTCCCAAATTCATTTAATCTATTTCAACCTAGTTTGTATTTTCATCATTGGATTGTCCATATCACTAGATGAAAATAAAATTAGGGAAATATGCTTTAATTTATCCAACACTCAAAGCTATGGAGGTTGTCAAACCGCTTCAAGTTTGAAGCCCTAGGCTAATCGAGTTTAGCATGTTTAGCCAGTGGGAGAAAGAAGGAACAAAAATCTACATTCGGTGGTGGACAGAGGTCAAGGAGCCAACCATGCCAAGACATTAGAAGGCCACAGAAACTTTCCCAATCATCTGTGACTATTCCAAACACCCAACTTCAAACTAATCCATTAAACCCAAATCTAGCTTGATCACCTAGGGTTTGTGTTGAACTAGTTTGAAGTTGCCGGGATAGAATCGGTCACTCACTATTTGGACTGTGAAGTGGTGATTGTAGAAGATTGAGACCAAAACATAAAAGATAACTGAGGAGTATTATCAGATTATTCTATGTTAATCAGTTGGAATTGTTTAACAAATTTGTGAGACCATAACCAACAAACATCAACAAGTTGAGATCTGCTAGAAGTGAAGGATTGCTAATTAGCAGTGTGTTGTTAGTATTGGCAATAGGGAATAACATAGTTTCTTAGAAGGCAATTGGTGGATAGGATAGTTCCTTGAATTTGGAGGTATTCGAAGACTAAGGAATTTGTTAGAATTAGTTGAAACCACTGTTCACAATTTAAAGTGACATTCTCAATCAGTTGTGTAGTAGATTGGGCCTATTAAGCTTTAGTTGCCACCACTTTGCATCAGGATAATTGGTGGATAGGATAGTTCCCTGATTTAATCTTATTTCATAGTGCATCAAAATAATTGATGACTCCACCAAAATTATCATTGAGTGGTTTCATAAATAGCTAAAGTAATATTTATCCATATGGAAGTATCCAACATAAACAATGATAATAATTAAGGAATAAAATTGAAGTTAATAGATATCACAAATATACAAGATAAATCTAGGAGAGATATTTTCCATCAATCAAAAAAATGATCTAATGTACATAAAAATATTTTGCAAGAAAGTGACATGGAGAACATGATCCAAATGATACAACAACAACTATAGAGACAAATCGATTCAATATCAACAATATGGATAAGAAACAAGTAATAATGGTAAAATATTAAGAAACAAATAAAAGTGAAATATGAATAAGAAAATATAATCCAGCTATGATTGAAAGTGGAGAAATGGTTTATTGGATATAGACCAACATATTAAGAAATTAGAGGAATCTTTTAGTAAGATATTTGAATTATAAATTAGTACAAAATTAGTTTGGAATACATTGTTAGGAACTATAAAATGGATTAACCAATAGTCACTAGAAGATCAATGCAATAGAAAATATCTTTAGGTTATGAATATGTTATTTACACACTATTTTCATTGCATCACTCTAGGGTTAATTTCTTTAACATAAATAATCTATACCTTAGGATTATGTTTTCCTATAAAAAGTACCCTACAAATATCTTAAGACCCTCTTAACTATACCAAAGTGATTTAGGATTAGTCATGAATTAAATGAGAGCTCACACTACTTGGAAAACACATTATATTTCATACACCATAGTGTACATCAAAATTCTAATAGCTCTTACATTAGTTACTCAATCCATGTCCTCTGTTTGACTAGGTGTAGATGAGCACTAATTTATAGATAGCTTTATCCCATTAAAATCACCATTTGGTGTTCAAAGATATCAGAGATTAAAATCATTAAAGTATTAAAATCACCATTTTATGTTCTTGTTGGGAAAGCATTAAAATCACCATTTGGTGTTCAAAGATATTAGAGATTAAAGAAGACTGGCAGTCCATTATGAAACTAGGTATTATATATTATACATCCTTGGTGTTTACATTAAGAATGGATTGATTCATAGATATATAAGACAACCCTTCATTATTGCAATTGATTCTAATATTAGACAAGAATATTCAATTCATTAAAATATTAATCAATAAGAAGTGGGGAAAACTTAGAATAATATCATAGTAGATATTACCAATTCAAATTCTAATGGAGAGTTTTAGAATAAATTGAACAAGGTTCTACTTAGAAACCATGAACATACCGCTATGATGAGGCTTGTTTGAAAAGAGATGAATATTACACCCATAAAAGTACCCATACGTGCAAGAAAATCCACCTTATCTACCTTCCATATGAAATAAGCTGCAGGGAAGTCAATGAAACTAACAACTTCTACAATTATGGTGGTGTTAGAAGAGTAGAGTTAGAAGCAAAAGAGTCACCATGAATTTTATAGCCATTACAATATATATTGGCTTAGTAATCTTTTATTCAGTTGCTAAGTTGTTTCCAATTACAAGGCTTAGCCACTAAGTGTTGGAATACTCTTTATTGTGTACGAGTTTCTTTTCAAACCTGGTCAATATAAAAAAATGCATTACAAGAAGGGAATGTGAATGTAACACAGCAATGGATGGGGATCTTGAAAACATCTCTATATCTTATATTGACCATTAAATCACTTCTCTAACTGTTCCCTTTACCAATGCTACTCCTTTATACACAATCACCATGATTCCTCATGCTTGGTATGGTTTTCCATTTCTTTCATTACACTGGACATTGCTTCCTTGTAAGATCTAATGCCTTCAATATTTTTTTATCTCACAACTCATAAGGATTGATGTGATGATAGCCTCATGCTCTTCATTCCATGGTCTAAAACTTTTTACAAAACATGCACCTCTTGATGCTACTACCATCTTTTACTCTGCTCTTTGAAACACAATATGACACCTCTCGTTACATACACTGTGGCCCTGTAGCTGACTGTCATATCAGTGGGTAAGATTTACATCTTTTAATCTGACCATCTTTTCATCATGTAGTCATTATGAAAGTAGTAAATATCATCCCTCAAGCATTGAATAACATTGTTTTGAGGCACTCTTCTTGAACATCAATCTTTTCTTTCACAACACTGTCATTCTATTTTGTAGAAACACTAACAATAGTCTCTTTATGGCATTGTTGATCATGGCACCTTCACATTCATGAAAATCTATTAATGCTTGCATCTTTGTCATGATATAGTATCCTCATTTCAATCTTTGAATATCACTGCCTTTTAGAAACTAACCCTCTTTTTATTTTTATGACATCATTCCTTACTGTGGCTATGAGCCTTCATAACAACACCTATTCTTTATTCATTGTGCTTTGTAATCATGCATGCATGACCTCTATTATCTCTTGATGACTATTATAAGAGTGTCTTTGTGACTTATCATAAACCATATGAGTCATTATTTTTTATCACTTTATACCACTGTGACAGTGGATAAGCATTGAAGAAGAACTTTCTTTAAACATTTCTTATCCAAATTATTTTGGCATCTTTTTAAATCATGAATTGTTACACTTATTGTCACCTCATCAAGCCTATTTGACAGTCAACCTTGTCTATAACTAAGAACTCAAAAGTGTTGTTTTTCATTAGGACTAATCTTTTCTTACAAATTTGATCACCATTTATTGACATCCTTTTGATAGTCACTTCTCAAGACTCTTGGATGCATTTTTTTCTTTCATTCTTAATACTCCTTCACATGACTGATCATCTTTTATGTTCACTGTCATGAGGAACTCTATGACACTCTAAAAGTGCTATTCCAACTTCATCAACATTGTCTTTTCCATTTGCAGTGTATACCACTGCTTTTGAGCAGCGATTTAATGGTCAATATAAGATATAGAGATGTTTCTAATGATGTGTTCACTACCACAAGACTGTTGGTGTATATTGCACCAGATTTCTATTATCCATGATTGCAAAATTGTCTTGTGGTAGTGAACACATCATTAGAAATAAAATACATATCATTGCCTCTCCTCTTGAAAACATCTCTATATCTTATATTGACCATTAAATTGCTGCTCTAATTGTTCCCTTTACCACTACTACTCCTTTATACATAGTCACCATGATTCCTCATGCTTGGTATGGTTTTCCATTTCTTTCATTACACTAGACATTGCTTCCTTGTATCATTTCCTGCTCTTTTATAGTGACTGTCACTGTTCTTCACAAGAGTGCTTTTGTCACTTACCATGACTGCCAGAGATCTAAGAATTCAAAACTCTTACAAACCCTCCTCAAAATAGTAGAGATTTTATTTTCACAAAATAAAAGATGTATCTCCCTATGAAAATGTTAATGAAAACTACTTCTCTTTCTTTGACATATTCCATTCCTTGTTACTTCCTTCAACAATTTACTCTTTTTCTATGTCTAAAAAACTTCTTTGAATGTCCAAACAATGCTTCTATTCTTTACATGAAATCTACATTTCATCTTTCACTTATGCAAGACACTGGTGTGTACTCTATGCTTTCTGATCTACACACATACTTCTCTCCACCAGTTATAGCCTAATCCACCTGATGATTATAATAGTCACCAACTTGTGAAAACAATATTGTGTCTCAATGTGTAATGTAGTCCTCTCCAACTCATGCTTGAGGAGCTTATATAATAATCAACTGATTAATATTTTTGGTTTTGATGTAAATTCTATTAAGACATTTTGACCATCAACTCACTTATTTTTGGAGTCTTCTCCATATTCTGTACTCTTGGCCCAAATTTATTTATCTCACCGATAATAATTGGAAATGAAATGTTTGTATTTCATTGCTTACCATAGTTATCTATGGAATTTAAATTAATCCCCTTCAATGATGATAAATGTTGATGGCAGTCCCAAGTATAGCCTGAATGAAATATTAATTCCTCAATGTGTTCCTTTCTTTGAGACTCTTAAATGTTTTTGTTTTAATTTGTAACTTTTTAATTCAAATTACTATTTATAAAGTTAAATCTTAAATGTCAAAGATCATATCAGATAGATTTAATTCTATTTCAAGCATAATTGGTAAGGGTGATGGTATGTTTCTTGATTACACCCCCCACCAAAATTTAAACTCTTTGAGGTATGTATGATATAACAAATGAGACCAATACCATAAATAGAATTTAAGAGATAAGGTCAAGTGGCCCACTTAGACTGAAGGGATATCCAATGGCAGAATGGATACTTCTTAGCTCAAAAGATATTAGAAAATTTTGGCCTTATTGGAGTACTTCCTAAGAGGATGTGACAACATGTCATTGGTACTATATCACACAAAAATTTCTCCTTGTACTCACCAATAGAAAAATCTACATAATCTTGTTCCCTACTCATAAGACTTTGCTCATCACTCATTCATGAGGCTCTATATGGTCTATCATGTGCAAATTTCTTCAAATGAAACTTCAAAACAAGATTTCTGATTGTAAAACCCCTGTACAGGATAGTTAAGAACAACTTGTGTTCTCTACCTTAAAACTTCATGAAATAAATACAAGGAAATGATAATAAATCAATATACCCCAAACACATTATATAGGGTAGAAACTTTTACGCTTGCATCCCTTGTTCTATTGGCTCACCCGTAGATTTCTATTTTAGTTTCTTCTTATCTTTAAATTTTTCTAAGGGATTTTTTTATAGTAGACATACACTATCAAGCAAGGAAGAGGTTGTGATCAAGGATACACACCTCATCCATTCATGTTGTAGCTATTGGAAGTTATTCAAAGCTTCTATTCAAATTGAATAATATTTCAACTTATGCCTCTGGCCAAAACTAATAGAATGCCTATGCTATGTGCATTGCAATAGTGTTTTTTTTTCCTAAACTCACAATCTAGAGATTATTCAACATTGTGCCATCTTCATTATTTAAGTGGAATAGAGATTCTTCAACATTGTACCAACCTATATCACCTGCAATGTTTCCTTGCTTATGAAGAGGAATAGTATCACCAAAACACATTATTATCTTGTCTTTATCCTTGCAAATCTGTGCTATTAACTGAAATTTCTCTTTGCCTTTGTGAACAATATATGTATCAACTCTTATATGCACAATAACATAGGTGATGAACATTTAGATTTTCCTAAGCAGTACTTTGAGCTTTCCTACCAGCACATGTACTATTGTGAAAATCATCACAAGTCCATTTGTTGGAGGAAATCTCACAGTACACATGTTTGGAGGTCTGAAGGAAATAAGAGAATTTGAAGAGTCACGAGTCTTAAGATTGTACTTAATATATCCAAGCTTCAATCAATGGTACATTCAAACATGAAACAAACCATTCTTAAACCAGATTAAACTAGTAAACCAAAGACATACTAATTATAAGTAAACTAGTAGACCAAAGGACATGTTTTTACTACTAAGTCTCTGTTTGTTGGGCATACTAATTACAAGTACATGACATCTATCACAATTTTTGCTAATTAAGGTTGGCGGGATGATTATGCCTATCCTTAAAAAAGACTATCAAATCATTATGCTTTCAAATCAATTACCTATCGACGTATCCCTTGTGAGGGAGAGAAGCCAAACACATAAAGAACATGCACATAAACATGGCAACTTAAAAACTTAAATGGAATACACCAAGAAGTACCAAATGATGAATTCTCAATCGTTGTAATGGCAAAGCAATATCAGAACCATCCATTTCTTGAACTTGATTTTTCTATAGTCCTCATGATTTTTCTTATTTCTTATCTATGCTTGGTGACAAGATTTTGAACATTGTTGACATACTTAAATGGAATACACAATACCAAATGATGAATGCTCAATTTTTGTAATGGAAAAGCATCAAAAACGTCCATTTCTAAAATTTGATTTTGTATAGTCTTAATTATTTTTCTATAGTCCTAATGATTTTGAAAATTGTTGAGAAAGAGTTTTTTTTTTATTATAGTATAAATGATTTTTCTATAGTCATAATGATTTTTCTTATTTCTTGTCTTTTGTCCCTTTTTTATTTCCTTTGTTTGTGCTTCGTGAAAGGATTTTGTCCCCTTCTTTTGATGGTATATTTCATTCACTCTATGTGGAATACTATTTTGTTCACTATTTTATTTCAGCTTCATATTTCTTTCATTTTTCATATACACATAGACTACACATGTTGATAAAAAAAATGAGCTATTTGATTTAGGTTTACTTTTCGTTATTGTAAATGGTTTATATTTTGAATGGTACTCCTTGTTGTATTTCATATAAAAATAATAAATGTAGTAACGATGGTGCAGTGCATTATTGATATAGGCTCGATGACTCATGTCAATGTGTCAAACTATCAATTTGGTGGTGGGCAGTGTGTGTTGAAGACTTCACAGACACCAAACAACCCTGGATGACAATTTTGGTGCTGCCCAAATATAAAAAAGGTTGCTAATGTGTATATATTTAATATTTCTAATGTAAATACTATTCATTATAATATAAGAACTAATGTAGACTAGGTATCACATGGAAATAATGGCTATGGATACTTTAGTTGAGTCGATGACAACTCATCTACATCTATCCACCCATCTCCACTTATCTGCGATGAAGGATTTGAGTGCGAAAAGTGTCAGGCTGGGGAAAATTCCAAAATTATATTTTTACGATGCCTTCTCTGTATTATAATCACATATCTTTGTTGCGACCATATGCAGAGATGAATTCAGGAATTAGTTAGTTTAGTATTTTCATATTGTAACTAATATTTTAATATTGATATGACATAACTTCTCTTTGCCTCAAGTGCGCATATATATGGTTTACATCTTTTTTTAGAATAATTCTTCATGTTTATGGCTCAGGTGATCCCCAATCTGCTATCAATCACATGATTTAACCTATACTGTTTTCTTGGTTATTCAATTTGTTCCTTGACCTTGACTATTGATTGACTATCATTTTCAAGCTTGAGCGAGGCTTCATACCATGCAACATCCACAGATTTGTACACAACACTTATTTATGCTGGAGGTAAACTACATGTGTCATGTAAATAACATGGTTGAATGCAATCTCTTTTGCATGTTTTCAAGAGTTTTCCCACCAATACAAGCGTAAATAACACATTGAACGTAATTTATGAATGCTACGTGGTATGAAGTCTCGCTGAAGTTTAAGCGTAGTGTGGTATGAAGTCTCCCTTTATTCCAGTGAGGGATTGGAATGAGTTCATTTTGGATGCAAAGGAGAATGGGGATACTCAAAGAGGAATTACACCAGAAAATGAGAGAAGGTATAAATATGACAACTAAGAAACATAAATGCAAATTTCACAACAGCTGAGAAACATAATTGTAGGCATCACGGTCACAATTTTTTGGAGACAACGTAATTGAATTATATACCCAAGCGATGAAGTGCAACTTCTGCACCTCTGATTCCAAGTTGACACTACAGGATACAAAGACCATAGATAAGGAATAAATTCAGAGAGCAGAGGAGGTCCATAACAACCAAAATAATACAGGATGAACCTCAAGTTAAATGAGGCAACTGCAAACATTTTAATAGATTTTTATTATTAAATAATGAAATTTACATATACTAGTGTTCTAAGCCACCTCATTACATGATTTATTATTGTAAGCCCCCTCTAACTTACACATATAGAAAATGAAACTACAACCTATTGGGATTGAGATAAACCTTATAGAACAACAATAGCTAGGAATGATTTCTTTCAAACATCTATTGAATAAATCTTTTGAATAAATTTGTAGCTCGTGAATACAAGGTGTAGCTCATGACTACAAGGTCCTCCAATAGATGTATTCAACAGATGTTGGAAAGCGATCCTTCCTAGCTGTTGTTGTTCTATAAGGTTTGTCTCAATCCCAATAGGTTGTAGTTTCATTTTCTAGATGCGTAAGTTAGAGGGGGCTTACAATAATAAATCATGTAATGAGGGGGCTTAGAACACTAGTCTATGCAAATTTCATTATTTAATAATAAAAATCTATTAAAATGTTTGCAGTTGCCTCATTTAACTTGAGGTTTGTCTTGTATTATTTTTGTTGTTATGGCCCTCCTTCGCTCTCTAAATTTATTCCTTATCTATGGTCTTTGATTCTCACAGTGTCAATTTGGAATCGGAGGTGCAGAAGTTGCACTCCATTGCCTGGGTATACAACTCAATTACTTTGTCTCCAAAAAGATGTGACCATGATGCCTACAATTATGTTTCTCAACAGTTGTGTCCCAGGACCCCTTATGACCCTTTATGACCATTTATGATCCCTAAGAATACATCTTAGAGGTCTTAAAATGTCGTAAAGGGTCATAAGAGGCTCCTAGGAGGGGCCAGATGAGCTTCCACCTTCACATGGTTGGCCCTATTAAGTATAGAATGTTATACTCTTCTTGAAACAAAGAGAAGCTCAATAATTTAAGGTCTTAGTCCACGAACAAATTAAATTAGACTTACTATCCAAAACACATAAAAAACATGCACATAAACATGACAACTGAGAAACATAAATGTAGATTTCACAATAGCTGAGAAACATAATTGTAGGCATCATGGTCACAATTTTTTGGAGACAACGTAATTGAGTTGTGTACCCAAGTGATGCAGAGCAACTTCTGCACCTCCGATTCCAAGTTGAATACATTTGTTGGAGGACCCTATATTCATGACCAACAAATGTAGTCAACTTGGAATCGAAGGTCCAGGAGTTTCTCTGCATCATCTGGGTATACAATTACATTGTCTCCAAAAATTTATGACCATGATGCCTACAATTATGTTTCTCAGCTGTTGTGTCCCAAGACCCCTTATGACCCTTTACGATCCCTAAGAATACATATTAGAGGTCTTAAAATGTTGTAAAGGGTCATAGGAGGCTCCTAGGAGGGGCCAGATGAGCTTCCACCTTCATGTGGTTGGCCTTGTTAAGTAGAGAATGTTATACTCTTCTCAAAACAAAGATAAGCTCAATAATTTAAGGTCTCAGTCCACAGCCAAATTAAATCAAAGGCTTTTTTGAGGTCAATAAAGTAGCAAAAAGCCTCATCACCTAGAGTGTCCCATATTTTGTCAACTAAGTATCTAAGAGTCGCTCCGTGATCTATGGTGAAGTGTTTCGGTCTAAAACCATCTTGTTTGTGTGAAATAAGATAGAAAATGTGTGACTATTTGTAAATAGTAAACAACAACGACATAATATTGTTGTGCTTAATTTGATTATATATATATATATATATATATATATATATATATATATATATATATATATATACATATATATACATATATATATATATATACATATATATATATATATATATATATATATATATATATATATATGTATATATATATATATGTATATATATATATATGTATATATATGTATGTATATATATATATGTATATATATGTATGTATATATATATATGTATATATATGTATGTATATATATATATGTATATATATGTATGTATATATATATATGTATATATATATATATATATATATATACATATATATATATATATACATATATATATATACATACATATATATACATATATATATATACATACATATATATACATACATATATATACATAGATATATATACATATATATATATACATATATATATATACATATATATATATATACATATATATATATATATACATATATATATATATATATATATACATATATATATATATATATATATATATTTAAAAAAAATAAAAATTATATGTCGATATTTCGACCAACAAAGAATAGAAATATCGACAAGAAAGCTATATATTCGACGTTTATTGCGATGATTTTGTGTCACAATTTTGACGTACATTGGTTGCAGGGATAAGGGAATTCTTCCATGTTGAAGCAATGATTTTGACATCATTTCTGTCGATAGTTCAACCACTGGGGACGTTGAAATTGTGACGGAGATTTGAAGTGTGGTATTTTCGACAAAGAAAAATTTGATGACTGTTACGGTCGATTAGCCGACCAATAGGCATCTAATAATTAATTAAACCTTGTCAAAAAATAAGCAAAAATTTACTAGTGGATTTTGGCATACGAAGCTTGACTACCTAAAAACCACCTAGCCCCTACCTTTTATGAACAAAATTCTCATAAAATGGTTAACTAAAAAGGCCCTATTTTATGCCTTGGTTTGCGAAGCTTGGCTCTACAACTTTCAAAAGATTTTTGTGTTGGATACTAGTTTGGTTGACATGGGTGGCAAAACTTTACGTATAAAGCAAGATAAAATCGAAGAGGAATTCACCTCGGACCCCCTAGTAACTCACTACTGCAAAGATAGTGGCATCTGGGGCTTCATGGAAAGAATGAAGGGAGGCCATGATGAGAAAATATCCAAACAATTCATGTCCTCTTGGAACAACAGGAAGGTGTCAGTTGGGGGTATATACTTTTAAATAAAAATCAAGGTCATTGCTAAAGCGACAGGACTGTCAACTGAGGGTAGAAAGTATAAGAAAACTAGCCAAACACTAGACATTACCAGTCTCAACCTGTTCTTTAGGCTGGGTGAGAAGCTGGTGAAAAAGTCTAGAGGATTCAATTGCGAGCTGCACCCTGAGTTTTTTGCGCAAGGTGTGTCACATTATTATGAAATACTTCACTCTTGAGGGTAAATTTACTGTGTTTTATTATTATCATCTATTGTTCCTCAACCACATTAGAAATAGGGACCTCATTTTCATCCTGTTTTACCTCCTCCATGCACCGAAAAGCAGTATCTTGGATATTAAAGAAAACAAGAGTCCTGGGAAGCCGACCGCCATCCTTCACCAGGACCTCTTACTCTATCTATACAAATTCCATAAAGCTATTTTCCCTCCGCCCCAACCCCCCCCCCCCCGCCCCCCTCCCCCTTATTATTAAGGATGTCACCGAGGATACTTCTCCTTTGGGAGCCAATAACCCCTCTCTGTCCCCCTCCTAGTCTATCCAGGTGATTCAGGAGACTGGTCTAGTTCCGCTTGAAGGTAAAGGCCATAAGAGATGTGTGAGGAACCCCTTTAAATAGGTGGAAGATTTAGAGCAATCCCATGTCTCTGAGTCCATTGAAGCTAAGGATAAGATGGTGGCTGATAGAACCCTTGAAACTAAGAGGAAGCCCAAAAAATAGAGGAATTCGAGTAGCCAGGTTGAGTTGGAAGTGGATTTGGGGGGTACTATTTGACGTTCTAATAGAATTGCCAAGGAGAAATGCAAAAGAAGACTCATGAAAATGGCTTTTGAGGACAAGTCATGTTCAGAGGTTATTGACACCTCTACATCCTCTAGTTTGAATGAGGACTCCTCGGCTGAGCACTTGAGCTCACAAAGGTCTGGGAGCATTCTCCCCTTGAATCCCCCACCAGTGATGGAAGATATGCCTCACAGAAATACCCCACCCCTTCCCTCTCCCCACACCCACCAGACCAAATCCCCTCGTGGTGAGCACACTACTATGGCAATGGAGGAGAATGACAGGTTTAAGTCTCTCTCAAATAGAAGTTCAATGAGCTGGATAATGAGATCCTTGGCCTCAAACAGGACATGAGAGAAATCAAAGCCCGCATCGTGGATTCGAACAATTTTTCCCTCAAATTCGTGCACACGTTGGCTGTGACCCTGTGCAATGTGCAGGAGAAGATGGCTGGTGGGAATTTGGAAGCTGATGAGGATAACAAAGACCTCTTCCTGTTTCTATAGGAAGAGTGGGCCGCGACTTTGATGTCTAAATGTCTGGGTGGGAGATCCTAGTTGTTGTTGGTGCCATGAAGTTTTAGTTTTGGTTCAGGCATGTTAGCCCTAGGTCTCTTATTTTTCTTTCTTGTTTTATGGTTAAGTTTTTAAGACTCTAGTTTAGCCCTGTATGGCAAGTTACTGATAATATGTTATTTACTTTCTGCTTAAGCTACTCTTGTTCATTATTTTTGGAAAGGACCTTTAAGTTTATTTTTAATAGAGGCAAACTAGACACTTTTTCTCTGTTGACTTTCTATTGATTATCTGTTGTGTGACTAGTGTGATTAATATGTTGTTAATGTGTTTCTAGTCTTTAAGTACCACGGGCCAGGACCCTCTTGCTTCTTTTTCTATCAAAAATAACTTACCAAATTAGAAAACTAACTTCTCCATTACCAATGGCTCCTACATGCTAACAATAAGTGATGTAGAGGGTAAGGGTGGTGGTAAGTTATGTCTTCAAATGCTTAATATTTGAGAGGTTTATGCACACACTAGCCCTCTAGCCTCCAAGACTCCCAAATTAAAAATGCTTCACAACTAATTCAAGAACATTCCCAATCACCAAGGTGGATGTATTAGGTCTGTATAAGGTGGATTCAAAAAGTTTCAAAAAGTTTTTGGGTTCACAAGAAACACCCAACACCAAAATCCTCCAAATTGTGTACTAGGCCTAATTGCATTCCTAGTAGGTCTCTAGCGACACAAAAAGAGTAAGTTACTCACAAACTTTCCAAAGCACTCATAAAAATAGTGATGTTTTCAAATACCCTTTTCAGCATATTATAACATATCCAAAGCTTGGCATTGGTTGTTTTGGACTAACATATGGATACCGAAACTATGCCCTTTCCAAAGCATAAAAATGACCCAAATAAGAAAGAAAGTGTATTAATCCCAAACCTCAAAACTCTCAAAAGTCTCTATAAATGACTCCAAACTAAGGATTATCCAATGAATTCAGACCTCAAACCCCTGCAAGTATGAAACCCCTAAAATGGTCTCTCACAAGCCCTCAAAACAAGGGCTTTCTCAATGTATACCCTCCAAGAACTTCCAGGCTTAACCAATGGTGTATTAACCATTCATTCATTATCCTAAGAAACTTCAAACCCTTAAACATGCCTCTTGTTTAGACAGATTAATGGTTTTTGCTCCTATCCAACCAATTTCTTATATTTATCCATCCTTTACTTGATGATCACCTATCCCATTCACTAAAAATTCATGACTTCTTGTCATAAATATAATGTAAATTTTATAATGGAATCATTCCATGAGAATCAATTTTTTTCATTCATGGAATGATACATTTAATTAAGAAAAACCAAACTGTCAAGTTAAAAAAATGAATCCCTTCAGGGAAATCAACACAAGTGTTATGGATTTGAACGAAATACTGATCTCAGAGTATTCAAGATTGATTTAACCAATAGATAATGTATCAAAAACATCAAATTAATAATACAAATCTAACAATACCAAGAACAACATTGAAACTTTGCAAAATTCAAAGTTTTTTATTAGAAAAGATTGTTCCTCTCATACATCTGATGAATCAGTCCATACTCTTCTATCCCCACACATCCATGGGTATCTATAATATATTTTAGAACTTCCACAACTGATCCCATTCAGTTGGAAGTCCCTAAACTCTTGAAACTAGACTAAGCACCATTTCCCTCCTAATCTTAACTAGCCGTTAGGATTTGAATATTCAAATTCCTAACTTATAATTTAGTGTATTTTAACCCCTAAAAATTATCCAAATTAAGGGATTTCAACTCTGTAGGACCAAATATCCTATCTAAGACTCTAATCAACCATTTCAACCTCATGGAGCACTAATGACTCTTATTACATCATCATTTCTCCTAAGGTCCTTATCAGGCACTTTAGGAGTTTTACCACTTACAAAAAATTGATCATTGTAAAATACCATTATTGGCTTTAAGATCTCCCAATTGACCTCAAGATATTTTGTCTTAGTGTCCTCCTTCATGCTCTAGACTCTAGGTGTTTTCATGCTCCTAGGTGCCCCTACACCATACACCCCACCTTCAAAATTTCTCTTGTCCCAAGAGCCAATGCTCCTTGTCTGTATACCACCCATCCTTCTAGATGGAATTTTGTAGCTTGGTTCCCTTCTAAGAAGATTTAACAACTCCTTTCCATAATTTTTCAAACCTACATTCATCTTGTTATAAAAATCAAAATACTAAACATTTTTCTCAGCCTTATTGTCATGTTGTTGGGAATAGTCAAAATGATGATTGTATTATGGTTTAGCCTACCTTCCAAGGCCCAAATTTTTTTTTTTATGTACTCTTCAAGTCACTTCCCTTATTCTAATCAACAAGAGGACACCAAACTACTCCAACAAACATACCACTCTTTGGATGGTCTGTAACCCCTCCCATGCTATCAACAACATTTTGTTTCATCAATAGAAAATATTGTCTAACAGTCTGATCTGCAACTAAGGACTTATGATTTATTTCCTCCAAGTACTCGCTCTTACCAAAACAAAAAATTATAACCATACCATCACAAGATAAAGGTGTTAGAATAAACTTCTTTCCCTCTTGATACACAACGTAAGTGTTTTCAAAACAAAAATGAATTGTCCTCCTAGAAGACTACCAAGGCCTACCCAAGATAATATGAAAACATTGCATAGGTACCACATCACAAAGTATCTTATCATGATAATCACCAAATCAAAAATCAACATAGGCTTTCTCTCTTATCACCAAATTCCTATCATTATTCACCCATGACACTCTATACAGTTTCTCAAGTGGAAATGTCTGAGAAACTAGAGTTTTCTCACCATTTCACAAGACACCAAATTTTCAAATGATCTAGAATCTATTATCATGTTGCATATATTCCCATAACTTTTACAATTCATTCTAAAAAGTGAAACATTTTTCTTGGGTTGCATACCTCTTCTTACCATTAAGAAGTTACCTTCAGTGCATGGGTTGGCTTCTCTAGGTTCTTATTCTAATTTCTTGTATTTTTCCTCTCCACATTCTGTTAAGTAGAATCTCTTTTATGCCTTCTTGAAGTCTTCCTCCTTCTCAGGACACATATAAGATTGATTCCTTAATGCTCCATAATAAAATCATTTACTAGTGAACACACCACTACCTCTTCCATAACCAAATCTTCCACCCCTTCTTTGTCTTGTGTTAGCAACTATTCATTTGCCTTTGTCATCACTAGACTTCCCTTGCACATCATTAGATCCACCTCCCCTACCTCTGTTTGGATTTCTTCTTCCTCCATTTTTATCTTGCCTTCTCCTTAACTTCTCTTTACCTCTTATAGCTAACTTATAACATTATTCAACTGATCTAGGGGTTTCAAGACTTAACTCATCTTGGATGTTGAATCTAAGTACCCCTAAATACCTAGCCATCTTTTCTTCCACATCTTCCTCATGGTCAACTCTAATGTCTAACTTGTGGAATTCCTGAGTGTACCCTTGCACATCTAAGTCTCTTTTTATAGGACCTTCCATATTCTTATACATCTGCACCTTGTATTCACTGGATAAAAATGTTTCATTCATCTTATCCATCATATCATACCAAGAAGTGATCTTGGGCTTATTACTCTTTCATTTCTCTGCTTGAACACAATCCCACAACAATAGGGAATGTCCTTTCAACCTTGAATTTTCAATCCTTACCTTTTGTTCATCTTCAATTTCTTCACACTCAAAGTAGTTCTCCATGGCTCTGAACCAATCAATGAGTTCTTCATCATCCATCTTACCTACATACATTCGTAAGTTTGATCTTCCTTTTGCATCTCCACTTCTTATGGATTTTGCAAACCTATCCATCCTTACATCCTCCGAATCAATTTTTTGCATCTCAAAGGGATTTAATCTTATCCTTGGTATTCATATTCATCACCTTCTTCCAATCTTCTCTTTCCCCTCTTCTCTAGTATTGTCAACCTTCCAATCAAGGATCTCATCTCCTTGTCCTTTTCAATCTTCTCCCTTCTCTCTTGCTCAAGGGTTGGTCTCATTCTTTTGTTCTCTTTCATCTGCTCCTTTGAAATATTTTTAAGTTCATCATTAGTGACCCTCTAAGGGACCCCATCATCTTCTCCTTCTAACATCTCTAATGTACAAATCAACTCTGGAACACTCAAGGAGGAATGAACACTTCAAGGCCTCAATAAAGGATCAATACACAAAAGACCTCAAAAGAAACTTCCCAAATCCTTCACCTAGCATGCTCCTAGTATCTGATACCAATTTATGAGGAGGGTAAGGGTGGTGGGTAATTTATTTCTTCAAATGGTTAATATTTGAGAGGTTTAGGCACACACTAACCCTCTAGCCTCTAAGACTCCCAAATTGCAAATGCTTCACAACTGACTCAAGAAGCTTCCCAATCACCAAGATGGATGTCTTAGGTCTATATAAGGTAGATTCAAAAGTTTTCAACAAGTTTTGGGTTCACAAGAAGTACCCAGCTCACCCGAATCCTCCAAACTATCTACTAAGCCTAATTGCATTCCTGGTAGGTCTTGAGTGACACAAAAGAGTTATAATAGAAAAAATTCCCAAAGAACTCAAGAAACTAGTGATTTTTTTAGATACCATTTTCAGCATATTATAATATATCCAAAGATTGGCATTGGTTGTTTTGGACCAACACATGGATACCCAAACTGTACCCCTTTCCCAAGCATAAAAATGACCTAAATAACAAAGAAAGTGTATGATAACTTTTTTCCCAAACCTCAAGAATCTCAAAAGTCTCTATAAATGACTCCAAAGAAAGGATTATCCAATCAATTTGGACCTCAAACCTCTGCAAGTATGAAACCTCCAAAATGGTCTCTCACAAGCCCTCAAAACTAGGGCTTTCTTAATGTATACCCTCCAAACATTTCCCAGATAACCAATGGTGGATTCACCATTCAATCATCATCATAATACATTTAAAATCCATAAACATGCCTCTTGTTCAAATTGATTAATGGATGATGCTCCTATCCAACGAATTTCTTGGATTTTCCCAACCTTTACTCGGTGATCACATGTTCCATTCACTAAAACTTCATGAATTCTTGGTAGAAATGTAAATTACATTTTAGAATGGCATCATTTCATGAGAATTAGTGTTTTTTATTCATGGAGTGATCCATTTCATTAAGAAAAACCAAACTGTCACATTAAAATAATGAATCCCTTAAGGGCATTCAGCACAAGTGCTATGGATTTGAACCAAATATTAATCTTAGAATATTCAAGATGGATTTAACCAATAAATAATGTATCTTCAAAATCAAATGAACAATACAAATCTAACTTTTCCAAGAACAACATTAAAACTTTGCTAAATTATGATTTTTTATTGGAAAAGACTGTTCTAGCCATACATATGATGAATCGGTATGTACTCTTTTATCCCCACATATCCATGTGTTTCTATAATACAATTTCTAACTTATATAACCGATCCCATTTATTTGGAAGTCCCTAATTTGTCAAAACAAGACTAAAAATCATTTCCCTCCTAATCTTAACTAGCCATTAGGATTTCAATATTCAAACTCAAGTAACTTACAATTTATTGCATTTGAACCTCTAAACCCTATCCAAATTAATCGATTTCAACTCAATAGGAACAAATATCATATCTAAGACTTTAATCAAACATTTCAACCTCATGGAGCACTAATGGCTCTTATTACATCATCATTTCTCCTAAGGTCCTTTCCATTCCCTTTAGGAGTTTTACCACTCACAAAAAATTGATCATCACAAAGTGCCATTATTGGCTTTAATATCTCCCAATTGAATTGGAGTGACATTTAATTAGTTTCCTCATTCATGCTCCTACGGGCTTGTGCACCAATGAGACTTTAATGTCCACGATCAGGTTCATTAGTCATAAAAAATTAAAACCAATAAAAAATAAAAACTATTCAACCATAGTAGTATAAATTTTGATCAACAACACCAAATCATTCCATACATATTCATTTACTATCCATCCATTCAAGGAAACCATTCAATCATCTCTCATGTTCACATAGAAATCTAATGCAGCTCAAAGATGATGGATCCAATGAAGGATAGTCCAACCTCGTAGCTTCAGAATAACACGGTGGAATAACACAACAAGATCTATTTCAAAACATATTTTCCATTAACATGCTCAGCTATAAGGCCTTTTGGGTTAGGGCCAATTACAGTCAAGAAGTAATTCTGCAAGATCAACAAGATCCAACACAACTCCAGCTAGTTCAGTTCTAAAAAATATCAGCAACTGATGGAAACCCTAAGGTAGATCTAAACTTGAGCTCACAAGCCTCCAAGAAATCTCCTTGTCTCCAAGCCTCAACTACTTAGCTCTACTATTAAAAACTATCAGATAATAATCTGATCTCCAAGATCTCACAGGATCTTTTCCACAACTTCACTTATCCAGTTCTCCCAAATTAGATTTTATAGATTCCATTTCATCTAATCTCCTTCCCAAAACAACTACCCAAACATCCTATTAATACTAACCATCAGCCACAAGTCAGTTGGATGACACAATTAACTCCTACCAAACAAATATTGAATGCAATACAAGTCAGCTCTAAAATAGCCTTAAAATTATTAAATTCAACATGTCAGCCTCGAGATCCACATAGGAGAATCCAAAAAAAGATAGAAACATTAAGTGCACCAAGTCCACCAACCAAATCACCAAGAACTCCTAGTCAGTAAGCCAGAACTACCGAGTGCCAGAGAAACAACCGAGCAATCCAAGCAACACTGAGAAACATAGGCATTATCGAGCACCAGTTCCACTGAGTTCCTTCAGCGATCAAACTTCCTTTAATAACCAAGACCATCGGTTAAGTATGCAACCAAGTAACATGGGCCAAGTAACACACCACCTTGCAAATTCACCGAGGACCCAAGAATGCCCTTGCATCAGATTTCAAGTTTGAAAAGATGTTCATATGTGAGAAGAACATCTTCTAGGATTTAGCACATAAACCCTCAATTAGTTCTTCATATACATGTCCTCCAACTTTTCAGCTTGCATACTCTTCCACTTCCACTTCCTCTATCTTTTCAAGTATTTCCTTGATAACACACAAGTTTTTTCTTCACATTGATCATCCATACCTTCAGGATCTACCAACTCAACTCAGCTACCAATACTTAGACTTCTCCTACCAAGTGTTGTATCCAACAAAGGCTCCAGGGAAAACTTCTTGTCATCCTTCTCAATAGTAAATACATTCTTCACACAATCATACATAGCTCTGCAATCATATTGCCAAGGTCTACCAAGCAATATATGACAACTATTCTTCTCCACAATATCACATAACACAAGATCCTTATACTGGACAATCTGAACATCAAAAAAGCATTGTTCTCTTACTTACAAAGCATGACGGTCTTGCAACTAGCCAATCCTATAAGGATGTGGATGTCTCATTCTATTCAAACCAAGTTTCTGAACCATGCCCTCATCAACAAGGTTATCAGTACTACCACTATCAACAATAACATCATAGAGTTTACCTCCAAACTTGCACTAAGTCCTAAACAAGTTACTCCTCTAACAAGGTTCCTCCTTTGTAGTGAGCAATGTTCACCAAACCAACAAGTTCTCAGATTTAGGTTCATTCTCAACATTTTCATTCACCACAATAGTCCATCGGTCACCAAGCTTCTTCTGTGTACACTCAAAAGAATGATGTCCTTCTTCACCATAGTTATAGAAAGTACCCTTAAAGATAACTCTACCTCTCTTCTTCTTTGGCTCTACACTTTTTTGTTCATCTTCTATAGTTAGTTTATCCTTCACCAAGTGATCAATATTTTCCTTCCCTCAGAGATTACCATGTTGTTTCCTCTTCAACTTATCTTCTACCTTCAGAGCATACTGATAAGCATCTTCAACAGAATCAATCTTTAGCATACCAAGCTCATCCTGAATATTGAATCTCAAACCATTCACATACCGAGCTACCTTTTCCTTACCAAGTTCTCTCTATCCAGACCAAATAGTAAGTTTGTAGAACTCCTTGGTATAATCTTCAACAATCAAATCCTTTTGTTTCAGATTCTACAATTTCTACAACAAGTCAACATCATAGTCAACAGGTATGAAATTAGCTTTCAATTTAGTCACCATCAACCTCCACCAATTGATTCTTATTTCACCTTCATCTTCTCTATCTCTTTGTAATTCTTTCCACCAAAGAGAAGCATGTCCTTTCAATTTAGTATGTACCAATCTCACCTAAAGAGGATCTTAAATTTATTAAATCTCAAAGAAGTCTTCCAATTCACCAATCTAGTCAATCAAGTTCTCAAGTTTCAAAGTACCAGAGAAAGTAGAAACTTCCATTCGGTAACTATTACTTAACCGAGCTCCAGATCTATAAAACTGAGTAGTTATGTCTTCACCAGATCTATCCCTGCGGTCATCACCACTAGATCCAACAGCTTCAAAGTCTTCAACAGCTTCCTCATAACCATCCTCAGTACCAAATTTTTGAGGTACTCCAGTCATAGCTCTCATGATCTTGGGGACCATGTCATTCTTCATCAACTCCATCTTAGATCTAAAATTTGATTTCACCTTCTCTATAATCCTAGATTCCACAGTATCATAGAGATCCACAATTACTCTAGTGTCCAATCTTCTCAGAGGCATCCTTAAAGATAAGAAAACCCTCTGCAAAAAACCCCTACATCGACCTACCACCATGCACAAATAACCAAGTTAGATTCCACAAGATTAGTACCATGGATCTGCAACTCAAATCATACGATCTATTCGCCCACAAGATCAACTTTGCAAGATCAGCCTTGGCGGGTCAACCTTCGCTCAACTAGATCAACTTTTCTCCGATACCACCTGACGAATCTCAAAGATGGTGGATCCAATGAAGGATAGTCCAACCTCACAGCTTCAAAACAACACAACTAAATAGCACAACAAGATTTGTTTCAAAACATATTTTCCATTAACATGCCCAACTATAAGGCCTTCCGAGTTAGGGCCAATTACAATCAAGAAGTAATTATGCAAGATCAACAAGATCCAACACAACTCTGGCTAGTTTAGTTCTAAAAACTATCAGCAAATGATGGAAACCATAAGGAAGATCTAAACTTGAGCTCGCAAGCCTCTGAGAAATCCCCTTGTCTCCAAGCCTCAACCACTAGCTCTATTATTACAAACGGTATCATCTTAAAATGGAAGCACTTCCATGGTAAGAGTGTTGAGCCCTCCGAGTAATTGGTTTGGGGTCATGTTGAATGTCTTGAATGGATATTTGGCTTGGATCTAGCTTTTCCCCTATTCTACCCTATTTTCCACTTCTTCCTCGCATTTTCCTAGCATTCTGGACTATGAACTTGAGGTTTTTGACCATAAGGTCAAAGTTGACCTTATGGGGTCAAAGTCAACCTCAATCCTGACTAGGTCAAGATCAAACTCGATCCTGACCTAGTCAGGTTCAAGCTCAACCTTGACCCTAGGGTCTAGGATCTTCGGTGTTAGCTTTCGGTTTCGAGATTTCATCAAAAGCTTGCATTTTCCCTCTTCGGGGCCACTATTTCTCGGATTAAGTGTCGAATTCTCACATTAATATTTGAGGTGGACCTTTCTCGATATTTGTATAGGATTCCTAATTTATTATTGGAGATTATCCTTTCTTGATTTTTGTGCCTAATACTCAAATTAACTTTGGGGTTGGCCTTACCTTGAATTTTGTGACAAGGCTCTTAAATAATTATTTTATTTCTATATCAAGGGTGGTCCCCTTCTAGAGTTTTGTGTCAAGACTTTAATTTAATTTCCTCTCCATGTGCACCTCTCTAGAGTTTTGTTCCATGGGCCCTTAATTAATGTTTTCTACGAGGCCCCTCTTGTGCCCTAGATCACTATAAAAGGGAGTCTTCCTCTCCCATTTTCACATCCCAGTTTTGGTTCAGGGACACGTGGGAATCAATAGTTTTTGAGATTGTTTGATAAGGTTTTCAGCCGATTATTTTTCAGAGGTAAGTACCTTTATTTCTTAATTTCAATATTAATCATCTACTTTTACTTTTCATATCAATAGAATTCAAATGTGAGTGTAAAATATTGTCTTGGGGGTCTCTTTTATGTGCAAACCATTGTTCTAGGACCCCATCCATATTTTATCCATTACATTTTGGTGAGCCCGACATACTTACCCCTTTCTTTTGTGGATTTAGATGTTGTATTTTGTTATATCTCCCTTTCTTTTATCTTGTGTGTTCACCTTTATCTATACGTTTTGGTGAACCCGTTTATGACAACTCTTTCTTTTGTGGAATTAGATGCCCTATTGTGTTTGATTTCTTTTTCATGCTTATAAGTTTCATTTGAATGCATTGGGATATATCTAGATCTATTTTCTACACACTTCTTTATTTGTTATCATGTTGCACAAGTTATTTCAAGTGTTTTCCAAACATTCTTCTATAACTTTTGGGATTACACAACATTCACTTCTTACCTTACCATTGCATGATGTTACACCTAGAAAGACTTTATCTAGTGTATGTAATTATGCTTTGTCCTCTCTTGAATTACCTTGTAAGGATGTATTAGAGAAAGAAGATGACTTTAATCTATCTCTCCATCATATATCTCTTTATGGAGATGAGTTGGGGATTGATGTTAATTCTTCTCCTAATACATGTCTTTTTTATGAGCCTACTTTATAATATAATTTACTTTCTTTTCCCTCTAGGGATCCTAAATTGTGCTTTATTGGTAGGGATGATAATCCTCCTATTTGGGATGAACCTTTGGATTTGAATGTTGATTACTCTCTTCCTCATGAAACCATTATGGATGATCCCTTGGATAACAACATTGATTTATCCCCTCCTCGCGAAGAAGCTTTGTTACAAGAGAGTGATTTATTAATGGATGACATATTCATACATGATGATAACTCTTTTTTTAAAACACATGTAGACATTTTAGTGAAAGAAGATGATATCATAGATACTTTACCTCCATTTGAGATTTCATCTAGTGATGAGGCATTAGTGGAGAATGATATGAATTCCCTTAATGTTCTCCCTTTTAGTGATGATCCTATGGAGAATCAAGATCTTACCTCATCTCCTCCTAGGATGTCCTCTTTTATGCCTTCTTTTGAATCTATTTTTAGTGTCGAGACAACTAAAATGGTTTATCCTAAACCCTTGTTAACTATCAAAGGTTGTCCTCACATTACTGTCAAAGGTAAACCTATGGAGTCTTTCAATGACCAAGATTCTATAGCTCACACATATCATACAAGGAATAACCCTCAACCTAATCTAGTGGTTTCTACTTCTTTACCACCTTCTCAACATATTCTTCCTCCTCCACCTTGTCTTCCTAGCAAGGAGTATGATTTGATAACCCAATTACAAAATACTCCTGCCAAGATTTCTTTATAGGAGCTTCTTCAAACTTCACCTACCTACTATGAAGCCTTGCAAAAAGCTCTAGAAACTCTTCCTACTCCACCTCCTAATCAAGAGAACATCAATAACTTCTTACAATGCATGCATGCTACCTTGGGTCCTCCTGAGATTTTATTTACTCAAAAGGATTTACCTTCTAAAGAAGTTCAAAATCAATATGATGCTCTTATGGTTGTTGTTTCTATCAATAAAAGTATCATTCGTAGGACCTTGATTGATAATGGATCTGGGCTTAATGTTTGTAGCATGGACATGCTTAAAGCGATTAACACTGATCTTTCAACTATTCAACTTGACAATGTTCATATACATGGCTTTGATAAAATTGCTAAGAACACTTTAGGCATCATTACCCTACCTATCAAAGTATGACTGGTCATCCTGAATACACCTATTCATGTTATGCCTGGACCTCTCAGTTATAATCTTCTTTTGGGTAGACCTTGGTTGCATGAGATGCATGTCATACCTTCCACCCTTCACCGTAAAGTCAAGTTTATACATAACAACAGGATGTATTCGCTTCATGTGGATAATGCACCTAATCCTTGTATGAATATTCAAACTCACACTACTCCTACTCCTAATAGTAATCTTTCTTTCTCTAATGCTCTTCCTAACGATGATTGGGGAACCATGGATTTTAATCCTACCTTTATTGGAGAGTATAAGATTGATGATCTTGATTTTATGAAGAAACAAAGAGAGTTTGAACAACAATTTTTTACATATAAACCCCTTTGTAATAACTTTTTCGCTACTTCCACCCACAATGAACCTATCAAACCTACTAATGATGATATAGTGACTACTGAAGTTCCATTGACTTCTTCTGATATGGCTTCTCCTTATGGTCCTAGTTATCACTTCCTAGTTAAACAAGGATTTAATGCTCAAGGATGTGGTAAGCATAAACAGGGAATTCAAATGCCCTTACACACTGGGGGGCATGAGCATTCTTATGGATTGGGATTTAATCCTCGACAACAAATCAATGTTAACAACATCTCGAATGACACTTCAAAACATGATGAAACTGTGAAGGAATTTGACCAAGAAATTCTTTTGCCTAAACTCCTTCGTTCTAAGATGATTACTAGACCTAAATGCAAAAAGAAACATAGTCCACACTTGAAGACTCTTCCTTTTTGTTTATATCATAGATTTCATGATCACCCTACTAATGAATTTCAAGCTTTACATTATAAGATTAGGCAGCTCGTTGATAGTAATGTTATTTATATATCATGTGGCAATGAGTTGTATTTCAATCTTGTTTTCTCTAAATAACATTTATGTTCCTATTATAGAGCTCCACATTATGTAAACAATGGTAGCCTAATACTTGGGGGCTCGTTGTCTTGCATAGTGTTGTGAGTGATATAATAGGTCCCCTTCCATCTTTGTTCCTACACTTAGGGGCAAGGATGTCATCTCCTTAATTTATGTCTTTCTAGGATTCACCTCTTTCCTTGGTTAAGCAGTATCTATCTATTATGTGATATCTAATCATACATGAAAATTTTGGTTTGCATTGAGGATCTTTTTCCTTGATCACAACTAATTTATTGTTTGACATTGGGTTTCCATGGTTGATATATATCTCACCTTGGAAACTGAACAGTGTGCTATCCCTCACAAGGGTTACTTTTTCACTTCTTGCATGATATCTCTTTGCATTCGTCCCTTCCATGGCCTCACAGGAGTTGTGACCTTTTTGGCTTGGACTGGGTGTTGTCTATATATATTTTCTTGATGCTGAAGAGGGCTTTATCCTTGTTCTTTCCTTTCCTTAACATGTCAAAATAGTATGTTTTTTCCATCTTAAGGAGGGGGGCATATATACGGCCTCCCTCGATCTATATTATGTATTTTTGTTCTAACCTTTTGTTTTGCAGCATGCTAAATCTTGGAAGATAACGCACATAAGTTGCTAAATCCTAAAGAGACAGGCATTTCCAATTTCAAATATGCTAAATTTTTTGAAGGTAACACACATAAGTTGCTAAATCTTGAGGAGACACGCATTTTTCAAATTTTTCAATATGCTAAATCTTGGAAGGTAATGCACATAAGTTGCTAAATCCTGAAAGGACACACATTTCCAATATGCTAAATTTTTTGAAGGTAACGCACATAAGTTGCTAAATCTTGAGGAGACACACATTTTGTATTCCATGGTGATACAAGAATGTGGATCCATGGGTACTTTATAAAATCCATCAGAAGACACACTACATTCATGCACAAAGTCACCAGAAGGTGCACAACTTTATCGGGTGACTATCAAGTGTTTTCTTGGTGGGCCATCCTGTCCTTTTGTGGTTCACAATGAGATACACACATCTTACTAGGCGAGCTAACCACTCCTCTCTTCCCTTTTCTATCTTCTTCTAGTGATGTCTCTCTTATTGAAATCTTGGAGTTCATGAAGACTCAAGTCTCTGGGGGCTTGAGGATTCCTTTGTCCCTTTGATTTCAATAAGATTATCTTTTTCTTTATGATCTCCTTTACCAAGAGTTTGCATTGAGTCCATACTCTTGCTAAAGTGGGGGCTTAATGTATTATCTTAAAATGGAAGCACTTCCATGGTAAGAGTGTTTAGCCCTCTGAGTAAGTGGTTTAGGGTCATGCTGAATGCCTTGAATGGATATTTAGCTTGGATCTGGCTTTTCCCCTGTTCTACCCTATTTTCCACTTCTTCCTAGCATTTTCCTAGCATTCTGGACTATGAACCTGAGGTTTTCGACCATAAGGTCAAAGTTGACCTTATGGGGTCAAAGTCGACCTCGATCTTAACTAGGTTAGGATCGAGCTCGATCTTGACTAGGTTAGGATCGAGCTCGATCTTGACCTAGTCAGGCTCGAGCTCGACCTTGACCCTAGGGTCTAGGATCTTCAGTGTTAGCTTCTGATTTCAGGATTTTGTCAAAATCTTGCATTTTCCCTCTTCAAGGCCACTATTTCTCAGATTAAGTATCAAATTCTCACATTAATATTTGAGGTGGACCTTTCTCGATATTTGTATAGGATTCTTAATTTATTATTGGAGATTATCCTTTCTCAATTTTTGTGCCTAATACTCAAATTAACTTTGGGGTTGGCCTTACCTCAAATTTTGTGACAAGGCTCTTAAATAATTATTTTATTTCTATATTAAGGGTGGTCCCCTTCTAGAATTTTATGTCAAGACTTTAATTTAATTTCCTCTCCATGTGCACCTCTCTAGAGTGTTGTGCCATGGGCCCTTAATTATTGTTTTCTATGAGGCCCCTCTTGTGCCCTAGATCACTATAAAAGATAGTCTTCCTCTCTCATTTTCACATCTCATTTCATAATCTCTCAAGCTCTCAAGTGTAAGCAAGCAAGAAGATCAAGCATTCAATCCTTCAAGCATTCAAGCATTCAAGCATTCAATTCATCAAGGAGATCCATTAGAAGCCATTGAAGGATTCAAGCTCTATGGAGCTCTCTTGTTGAAGATTCCTCTATTTCCATTCAAGTCTTTTCCAAATTCAAGATCCATTCAAGATTGGTGTTGAAGATCTAAAGACAATTGATTGGAGACATCCTACATTTGATTCTACATTCATCCATTGTTGTGGATTCAAGGATTCGAATCCTCCACAAGGGTTTCAACTCAAGCAAGGTGAATTGTTCTATTTACTTTGTTTATTCCAGCAATTTCAATTCAATTTCAAGGTCAATTCCTAAATTGGGGTTTGACTATGGCAAACCCCTTCCCCCCAACAAAAAAACCCTCCTTTTCTTGTAGGTATAGGTGCGGAACTTTGGATTTGAGAGTAGATTTGGATACCCTTTTCACCGAACTTCCGAGATCTGCGCACAAAGTCAAAATCGACCTTCAAAATCTCCAGGTCGTCATTGACCTTTTATGAGGGTCAATGTCAACTTGATCTCATCTCAGGAAAAGATTTATGGGTTTTGTAGATCTCGCAGTTTCAGTTCAACATTGTTCGAATCAATAGTTTTTGAGATCATTTGATAGGGTTTTTAGCTGATTATTTTTTGGAGGTAAGTACCTTTATTTCTTAATTTCAATATTAATCATCTACTTTTACTTTTCATATCAATAGAATTCAAATGTAAGTGTAAAATATTGGCTTTGGGGTCTCTTTTATGTGCAAACCATTTTTCTAGGACCCCATCCATATTTTATCCATTACACAAACTATCAAATAATAATTTGATCTGCAAGATCTCACAGGATCTTTTCCACAACTTCACTTATCTGGTTCTACCAAATTATATTTTAGAACTTCGATTTGATCTGATCTCCTTCCCAAAACAACTACCCAAGCATCCTATTAATACTAATCATCAGGCACAAGTCAATCGAATGACACAATTAACTACTACCAAACAAATATTGAATGCAATACAAGTGGGCTCTCAAATAGCCTTACAATTATTAAATTCAACATGTCAGCCTCCAGATCCACATAGGATAATCCAACAAAAGATACCAACATTAAATGCACCAAGTTGGCCAACCAAATCACCAAGAACTCGTAGTCGGTAAACAAGAACTACTGAGCACTAGAGAAACAATCGAGAAATCCAAGTAACACGGGCCAAGTAACACACCACCATGCAGGTTCACCGAGAACCCAAGAATGCCCTTGCCTCAGAATCATATTTTCTTCTAAACATCTTTTATTGACAATCTTGTTTCTTGTCCGCATTGCCTTTTTTTTTTTTCTAGATTATCACTTTTTTCCTAATAAATTTCACACTAGACAACATTATAAGCATTACTCAAGTGTGACTGTGGAAAACCAAGATAAAAAAAACATGTCCAATTTTCAAAGAGATCCAACTATTCAATTACAAGTTATTCCCTTCTCACTCAGACTATTTTTTACTCTCATAAAATAAGGAAAGTACAAATTAACATCCATCTATGATAGCATATTTACCATCATAAACAAAACCATTTGACCTAAAACCAATTCCATTTTGAATCCATGTCATTACACCATAGAATACCAAAGAATCTTAAATATTGGATGGTTAATCTTCAAGATATTTAAAAACCCTTGCAGATACCTCTCTTATTGATGGTTTGTAACTGGTTTATAGAAAATCCATTCAATCTCCCATTATAGATAATGGAAAAGAGTAAGATATTATTCAAATTAAACTTAATTCATTGTTCTTTAACTCCAAATAGGTTTTAGAGTGGTCACCTTTCTCGTAGAAACATATATAAAATAGATTACCTAGATCAACTCAAGTAGCTATGCTATGTGGTTCCAAAGATCTATACCAATGCAATGCCTTCCCCTAAATGATGTAGATAGAAACCTTAGGGCCATATTCTATTGTGTGATATGGTGCACTATACAAGTGTTAGCCACATCTATCATATTCTCAGCAAGGGTCTTCTCATCATCACTAGTAACCTGAGGTAGGTCTTGTAGAGTGTTAGCAGAGATAGTGTCCCAGATCAGACCAGCATCTAGTTGAATGAGAGGACTCCCATTAAGCCAAGTGATGAAATTATATGTGCCACTGGTACGTACTTCAAGGGGTGGTGTTGGTAATGCACTTGATGATGGAGCTGGGGCTCTAGATCTGATTATAGTAATTAGGGAAAGGATTAATAATCCAATATAATGAGTGGATATGGATCTTGTGATGGGCTTGTGGCTCATATAATATTGTTAAATTAGGCTCAAGATGGTTAGTCCAATTGAGTGTTCTAAAAACTGAACTATTGATATTGATTTTTGCAATCCACAAAGATAATAGGCCATATGGAAAGTTTGAATGATGTGGGAGAAATTTTATACCATTAAAGAAATCTCCAAGATTGAGGAGCCAACCCTCCATGTATATGGGGAGATTAAAAGAGAAGAATACTAAAAATGAAACTTAAACAAGATGATATGCTAGATAATTTCACTATTAACTCAAAATTTTCATTAATGAAAAGATATAACCATTTAGATCAGAATGTACAGACACTATTGATATCACTTCATGGATGTGTCTATAAAAGCTAGGAAACAATACAAAAATTCAATGATATCATATTCATTAATCTACTCTTGAGAACAACATAGACATGGAACACTCCTCCAACTTAATTACTTTTAACTAGAAGAATTTATAACATGGTCCATCATTAAAATTAATTTCATCTCATGAATTCTATACTCTTATAAGATAACTGTTATTTTTCAATGACATAGATTTCAAGTGTATTTAGTATTAACCAACACTTAAAAGCCTCAGTTGATCACAGTGAACTTTAAATTAACATAAAAGTAATTATAAATAAAGTCTCTAAGTATGGCATCCTAGAATTATGTCAAGAACAAAAAGTCTTGTTAGTTAAAAATATTAGTCTCTATATCTAAATATTAAAACTTTCAATCTCCTTATAGAACTAAACTTCCCCCTTTTAAAGAAAAAAACTTGTAACCAAACAATAATCCCCACAATCAAGTTGTGTGTGCAAACAATCACCACCCAGAAACATCATTACTTTGGTCATTGAGGAAGCTGTCATTGCCATGTTGGCAAACAACAAACACAATCGACTTGACACACATTCAATGGAATAAAAATCTATTGGGAACAATCATTTACCACTCTTAGAGGTATAATAACCTCATCCAAAAAGCTAGTTCGACATGTGTCATCACAGTGGCATTTATAGAAATATAAACCCACTTTGCTTCTTTAGAATTCCACGAACATGACACGCAGCCATCAATAGAAAAGCCCATAAACAAGGAATGAAAAATTCCTACACCAAAGTGATATGTAACTCGAGAGAAAGCTGAAGGGATGAATACTTCATGAATCTAGGGCTTTTTTGTATAGAGATATACATATATCTTTCATAATTTTCCTCATTTCACCTATTTTAGTAACAAAGTAACCCTTTTCATATGAGTTTATTTTTCATTATCAACTATGATATCGATATGAAAGTACACACTTAGTGGTTCCTCAGATGAGGGTTCATCTATAATCCTAGTTTTCATCTTTACTCAAAACTAAGTTCACAAACATGGGAGCCTAAAAGGGGGTCTTAAGTTTCCACTTTTTTATGAAATCAACAAATTATAAAATTTGATGAGATAATCATGATAGTTACACTCAAAATTTGATGATGCAAGTAGAACAAGATTCCTAATACTCCAAATCTAGTTTCTAAACCACTAATCTATTTTGAAAACAATGGAGATTAAGGGCCTAAAAAATGGGGAGAACACAAAGTGGTTCCATTTCAAAACAAAAAAAACCATAACATAGCATCTGGTGTGCTCTCTCTAAAATGTCAACATTTTTTTTCAATTTTTAAATCTCTCTAGTGACAAGTTAGCTAACAAAACGTAGTTTATCCAAGAGTTTTTAGCTATTTTGTTTTATGATTTTTTACAAAAAAAATTATGTGGAAACATCTTGAAAACATTAAATTTGAGCATTCTCTCCCTAGAAATTGTTGAAAACTAATTAAACATTAAAACTTATTTTTTCCTAAGTGTATAGAATGAAGCCTACTCTCTAATTTTTTATTTTTTATTTCAAAATTGGATGAGCAATCCAAAATCTATGTTTGAAATACCACACATTGGTTTTTGACAAAAATAAGACACGCAAAAGAAATTAGAGATGTGAAGCTTATAATAATCAAAATTCAAAATAAATTATATGGTTACATAGATAACATAGAGCTTCACAACATCATGGTGTTTGATTTTGTTGACATTAAACCACATGCAAACCTGATAACGAGTAGATAGGAGAATGTGAGAATTTTTCTATATTTTCTAAAAAGAACTCTCAAGCATGTTATAGTCATACATGTCTTTGGATTGGATTTTTAAGGAAAATCCAAGATTGAGGCTTGGTGTTTCCCAAAGCAATTAATATAGTCTAGCACATATATGATGTATGCCATATGTATATGACTTACACTATAAATGACATGCACCAAATGAAATAAATGTATTTTTCATTATCAAGGGAAAATAAATATCTTAAATTGAAGATGTATATGAAGTATAACATTTAAGTACAATGAATTTTATTGTCAGGATGTTTTAGACTGTTTTCATATCTCTAGGAGTCAGAGTGTAGATTCTATGTTTTAATAATCATATAAATTTTCAAACTTCATAGAATTTTAGAAATCAACATGTTCCTCTCTCTCTCTCTCTCAAAGCCTTCTTGTTCAATTTTTTTTTTTGCTTCACTTTATAATATAAACAATAGACATGATTAGATAAATGTCGAGTACTTGGAGACTTTAATGAATGCTTATTTCCACCTACCAAGGAGAAAATTAAGAGGAACTGGTTAAAAAATTTCTTTTCACCAAGATTTAAGAAGGTCAAGTATACATGAACAAAGGAATTCAGAGTATTAATTGGTAGAAATGAATTGGAAGAGCTTTTAGTATTGTAGAAGGGGAGAAAAAATTAATCTAGAGATGGAGGTGGCTACAAAGGAGGCTATATATTTCAAGAAGTGGTGCAAGAGATCTGATAGCAAGAAATAGAGATGCAGTGACCATGCCATGGATAGAAAAATTATCTATGAGAAACATTATTTATAGGCTAAGCAGAAATCCCAAAGAAACCTTAATTACCCTAACCATCTCCCTGACATAGAAAACATTCACCAAAAAATTAAGTGAAATGGTGATGAAATATTGATTGAGGAGGCTAAATAAAAATTGATTTAGTTAGATTTTTTTATCAAGGCCTGTGACAAAGAGAATCATGAAAAACCAACACAATCACCAAAACTCCCACAGATCCTCTTGATCCAAACTCATTTTAGCATGTTCATAAACATAATAGAGACTCAATAATGTATAATAATTACATAATAATTACCTCAAAATTTACTCATGTCTCAAGGTAAAGCCTCAAGGCCTATTAGGCCTTGGTAAAAAATGCACCATATTCTCAATGTATTTTTCCAACCATAACAACAAAAAATTACCAAATAAGAAAACTAACTTCTCCATTACCAATGGCTCCTGCATGCTAACCACAAGAATTCACTGTCCACAATCAGATTCATTAGTCATACAAAATTAAACCCAATAAACAGTAGAAACTATTAAACCATAGTAGTATAAATTCTAATTAGCAACATCAAATCATTCCATAAATATTAATTTACTCTCCATCCATTCAAGACAACTATTCAATCATGTCTCATGTTCACGTAGAAATCATATTTACATCCAAACATCTTTTATTGACAATCTTGTTTCCTATCCACATTGCCTTTTTTTTTCTATATCAACACTCTATTCCTAATAAACAACGGATGGCAACATGAACATTGACGGGGATAAAAAAGTGCAGGAAATGCAAGCTAGAATGGAAATGATAGAGAACACCATGAAAAAACGCATGCATGACAACAATAAGTTTATGGGTTCAGCCATGGACTACTTTATGACCATTAAAGTAGAGCTGGATGTTGGCTCCCCCAGTAAGAAACCTAATGAGAGTACAAAGGACTTGGAAGAGGAAGGCCCGGGAAAATGTACCAGGTTTGCTAAAAGGAGAAAGATTCAAGAAAGAATCCAGGAGCTCTCTGACTTCAACGCCGCAATAAAGAAGATATCTAAGGTGAAGCAAGAAGCTGACGAAACTCGCAAAGAGTTTGTCTAGTGCCCTTGGTCCCTGGTGTTGGCCTTTTGTTAGTTTTTTGCTAGTGTTTAGGTTTTTGGTTATGGCGGACTAGTCCCCAGTCCTGTTTCTTTTTAGTTGCCTTTCACGCTAAACTTTTTATCTAGCTTGTACGGGGTTTTGGGTCCCCTTTAAAACCTATTTTTTCATGCAATCAAAAACACTCTATTCCTAATAACTTTCACACTAGACAATGTTATAAGCATCACTCCAGTGGGATTATGGACAATGTAGATAATAGCATATCCAATTTTCATAAATATCCAAGATTTCAATTACAAGTTATTCCCTTCTCACCGAGACTATTTTTTACTGTCATAAAATAAGGAAAGTATGTCTAAACATCTATCTAGGGTAGCATATTTCTCACCATAAACAAAACTATTTTACCTAAAACCAATTCTATTTTGAATCCATGTAAGTGCACCATAGAATACCAAAGAATCTTAAATTTTGGATGGTTAATCTTCAATATATTTAAAAATCCTTGTAGTTACCTTTGTTATTGATGGTTTGTAACTAGTTTATAGAAAATCCATTCAATCCCCCACTATATATCATGGGCGAGTGTAAGATCTGATTCAAATTAAACTTAATTCATTGTTTTTTAACTCCAAATAGGTTTTAGAGTGGTCACCTTTTGTTACAAGTAGTGGTTGTCATTGCACCACAGATCGACCTGTTAATGCCCGATACAACCACTAGACTTATAGAAGACATAGAAGGCGGTTAAGCCATGTCATGAATCCCAAGGGGAGCACTGACCATTTTGCCAACAATCTCCCCCTCATCGTTACCTGAGGGGATTCGAGCCTGTGACCAAGCTCTGATACCACTTGTTACAAGTAGTGGTTGTCGTTGCACCAAAAGATCGACCTGTTAATTCCTGATACAACCACTAGACTTATAGAATACACAGGAGGTGGTTAATCCATGTCACAAATCCTGAGGAGAGTGCTGACCATTTTGCCAACACCTTTCTCACAAAAGTGGATATAAAATAGATTACATAGATCAACTCAAGTGCCTATGCTATTTGGTTCAAAAAATCTATACCAATGCAATGCCTTCCCCTTAAAATATGTAGCTAGGAAACTTGGGGCCACATTCTATTGTTTGATATATGGTGCACTGTACAAGTGTTAACCACATCTATCATATGCCTAGCAAGGGTCTTCTCATATTCAACACTAAGCTTAGGTAGGTATTTTAGAGCATTAGCATGGATAGCCTCCCAGATCACACCAACAGTTGGTTGAATGAGAGCACTCCCACTATCCCAAGTGACAAAATTATATGCGCCATTGATACTTCAAGAGTTGTGTTGGTAATGCACTTGATGAAGGAGTGGGGGCTCTTGATCTGGTTAAAAAAATTAGGGGATTGATCAATAATACGGTATAATGAGTGGATATGGACCTTGTGATGCATTATGGGTCATACAATATTTTTAAATTAGGATCAAGATGGTTAGTCCCCCGAGCATGCTAAAAATATGAATTGTTGATCTTCAATTTTGCAACCCACAAAGATAATAGGCCATATGGAAAGTTTGAATGATGTGGGAAAACTTTTCTACCATTCAAGTAATCTCCAAGATTGAGGAGCCAACTCTCCATGTATAGAGGGAGGTGAAAAGAGAATAATACTGTGTGATGTCCCAATCCTAGATTTTGATAATAAATAATTTAATTAAATCACAAAAGAAATATTTTATAAAATACATAATATAACAGTTGAATAAAATATTATTATATAAACCAATAGATTAAATGACAAACAAAGATTATCATTATTATCAATATAATAATCTTAATATGATTATCTATTATTAAAATGTTATTGAAATAATAATGGTACTATATGAATAGATAATTTATAAAAAATAAAAATAAATAAACAAATAAATTATAATATAAAATAATTATATAATGCACAACAAACCACATGAAGTATAGAAGCAATAACAATTGTCTAAGGGGTGTGATTATACAAAATCTGATTTGTTTAAGAGGAGTCACAACCCATACCAAAGGGTACACAGACCATGTATATAATACAAACCAATTTCATTCTCAAAGTACCGCACAAGGAAGGGAGTATGAATCAAAGGGAAACAAAATTTATATTATTGATAAGTACTATATAACATCAAACAGATATGTTGTGAATAATTTATAGATACTATTGATTCCCAAAATATAGTAGATCAATATGGTATAATAAGGGATAAATGTATGGTCTAGTGTGTTGGTTGTAGCATAAACAATAGTTTGTAAAAGTGAAGTACTTC